>ML781198.1:697735-730065 GCA_009831015.1 Picea engelmannii | reverse complement strand
AATGCTTATCAATGATCCCTTGGAGATCTTGAGGAATAGATGGCTTATATGTTTGAACATCTAGTGAGCATAGTTGTGCAATAATGCCTTGATGCCCCTTTTTCAATAATTTTGTCATGCCATTAGAGCTTATCACCTTACCAGGTTTCCCTGTGATACCTCTTAACCCAATTTCTTTTCCTTCCAATGAAAATTTCATGAAAATTTCTTGAAAATTAAAAGCCACTGTTCCTAATGATTGTAACCATTGGATTCCTAGTACAACATCAGCACCACCCATGGGTATAGAAATCATTGGCCTATTCATTACATATTCCCCCACAGTAAGGTTGATATTATTGTATTTTCCTGAGCAATTGATAGTTCCTCCATCTGCAATCATTACTTGAAACTCTAGTGTTGGATATACAAAGAAATTGAGAGATTTGGCTAATTTATAGTGAATGAAATTATGAGTACTACCAGAATCAATTAGGACTATTACCTTTTTTATGTATCCTTCGATCTTGAGGGTTTGAGGAGTGCTAATTCCAGCCAATGCATTACACGATATCGTGGAAGTCAACTCTTCAGACGAAATTGCTTCTACATTTTCATCTTGAGATGGTTCTTGTTCTTCTTCTTCTTCCTCTTCACAATCTATGTAGAATAATTTATTCTCACCACACTTATGTCCCTTACTGTACTTGTTGTCACAATTAAATCACAAACCTTTTTCTTTTCTTTCCTCCAATTGTTGAGGTGTCAACCTTGTAGGTTGAGGTGTTTTAGAAGGAGCATTATTCTCTCTATAGATGTTAGGATTGATCCTTCTAGTAACCATAGCCATATTTTTACTTTCAACATTTCTTGCCACCCTAAATGCATTCTCCAATGATTTTGGTTCCCAAAGGCAAACCTTATGTTGAGTGTTATCTCTTAAAGTTACTATGAATACATCAATCAAGTGCTCATCTGGAATATCTGTTACCTTTATATTCAATCTTTGGAAGTTCTCAATGTGCTCTGTAACTGAACCCTTTTTCTTGAGATTTATCAACTAGCTAAAGAAGGTATTGCTCCTTGTATCCTCATAGTGTGCTATCATTTCTTCCATGAAAATTTTCCAAGTGAAAAGTGATTTGCGAGAACAAATCCATCTATAGCATACAAATTGATTGGGTTCTAAATATAAAGAAGCAATTCGTACCTTTTGTGTATGTGGCACATTATATAGATCAAAGAATTGCTCCATCTGAAGTATCCATGTGATAGGGTCCTTGCCATCAAACTTCCTCATATCGATATTAGGAATGTGGTTGGTCTTCAACCCAAGGTTAGAGTTTCTACATTCTTGATTCACATTCCTTGTGTCCTCATCATGAATTTCATGGGATGCATTTTCACTTTCAGGTGTCCTCTCTGTTACGAAAATTTTCAATACTTCCATGATCTCCCCTTTTAAAGCATCCATCTTAGTATTTATTGCCTCAAAATTAGCTTCTGTTGAATCCATCATCTCTTGTAGTTCATGTTTTGTTACTGTCTTCTTTTGTAAATCATTTATGTCCCTACGCATTTCTTCACCTTCATCAAGAGTCCAAGTAGGATTGTTTGGAGGCTTATTTGGTGTAGAAGTTCCCTTTTTGGGTGGCATGTTGGTCAAGTATCACTTTTGAACCTTGATTTTGAGGTGGTTCTGCAAGACAATATTTCTTTTGTTGTATCTCCCAAGTTTTGGCTCTTCTGGGTATGAAACTTTATTTTTTGTAGTTCTTTGATATCTCTTCTATGCAATGCCACAGGTGCTGAGCTACAGTTTTGTCATACTTTCTGCCATAAAAATACACTCATCATTACACCTCTCCCTATATTTCTTCAATAATATATCGCTAATTACACCATAAACCTCCATTATCTCTTATGATTCATCCTATGTGGTTAATACATAACTTTCCATATTTTTAGTGATTAAAAGGATGATTATACAATAGTTTTGTCGATGATGGTTTAATCCTATGTTTCTATGTCCAAGAAACATGTTATTTACTATTCAGGTTCTGGTATATGCACTGTCCATGTTCTGGTACCTGTATTGTTCTTGTTCCAGACTCCGGTACCCACATTGCAGGTCATCCGATACTCCAAGTCATGTGGTACCAGAAGGTTCTACATTCAACCGGTACCTACACAATCATCCGAAACCCACACTCCATGTCATCTAATACTCTATAGTGATCCAATACTACCTTTGCGTTCATCCGGCACCAACTCTCTGCCTCTTCCAGTACCAGCTTCATCCGGTACCAGAGTGTGCATATTCCGGTATGAGCTCCATCTAGTACTACCATCGTGTTGGTTCGGTACCCATAGTCATGACTATATTCATCTGGTACTAAACCCCTACCTACAAGATTCTGGTATGAACTTTTCTAATCCAGTACCCACTATTCTAATCTGGTACCAACTGTGCTAATCCGGTACTAGAAATAATTCAAAATTTTGGAAAGCTTCTAGAGGAAAATCGGGTACATGGGTTTTGTCCAAAATGATGTTTTCATCTAGAAACATGTGTTTGAATTCACCCATCTCACATGTGTGGACCTCCATCTCAAGGGGAATGATTCTACCAAAATTAACAACAAAACTAAAACTGCCAACTTTTGCATCGATTTTCGTGCACATGAGAGCATATCTTTCAAAACCGAAAACAATTTTTTAGAAATATCATCCAAATACCTAACTCAGAAACCATTTTCTAAATTTTGAATTGGTTGGAAATATATGGGTGGATCCATAACTTGAATCTACCCAAATTGCAATAAAACCCAGATTTTTGAGGATTTTATCTAAAATTGTAAATTTGAAATCTGAGCATTGGGATTCGGTCCCATCCACTTATCAATGATTATTCATGTATAAATAAGCCTCATTGGGCTATGAGAAAGAGCCATTAGTTTCATGAATATTTTATAAAGGAGAGATTTATTCTTGTGAGAAAGCCTTAAGGGGTTGTCAGCCATGTAAAAACAGAGTTTTTGATCTCAATGAAGAATTGATTGTTGCTGCCACATTGAGAATCCTTCTAGCTTGATCTAAGTTCTTCTTAGCAGCACTAACCTCAATCTTAGTGCAACAAATCTCAATCTCAATCTCAGCCTCTTAGGAAGAACAAATATTGGCAGCAATCAAGAATTTAAATGTAGCTTTGCATCCATAAGAAGATCTAGAAGTCTTCTTTGATTCCCTTTGCCAATATATAAAGGAGACTGAAGAAGCATAGATGACATTCGATGGAGAGCCACCATTAGAACCTGAGATCGAATATTTTTTTATATGCCTTTCTGAAGATCCTCCATGCACTAATGAGACTAGTCATTTGAAAGAAGATGATATGTAAGGCATGATAGAGGGAGACATGCATAGTGGTCTAAACAAACAAGCGAGCCAAGAACATCATGACTATATCAAACATTGGTTCCAGATGACAACCAAACTGAACCACCACTCTCTTCTTCAACAACTCTTCACATCATCACCAAAGAAGTTGGTTCTTTGTACTCTGGTATACATTAAAGATTATCTTTCAAACCCGAGTATGAATGTATGTCCACACATATTACGCACATGGTTACATTGGAAATATTCTTACACATGAAATTTAATTTCTTGTTCTTAGATAGGATAAAGTAAAAGTTGCATGTTAGTTAACCTAGTTCTAAATAAATGCAACATCTTTTCATGTTTCTTTTCAAATAAATAAAATGAGATGAAGATAATATTGATGATCTAACATCAAAAACCAAAACAACTTAAGATGTTTCTTCTTATTATTACATGCAGATTTCTGATTATTAATAATAACAGTTGCTCATAAGCCTAATCTTTAAAATATTATGGGGATTTACAAAATCTTTATGGTCTACATAATGATGCCCATAGGTAACTTGTACATCCTAGTTTCATATCAGAACTTGGTATTCAAGCATTCTTATCAAATAGTAGCAGGAGAGTGAATGAAACTTCTACGTGTGAGGGAACACAATCTTATATGGAGAAGATGAACTTGGGGACTAGAGGCACCTTTAGGTCATTCTCTCATGGCCTCATCCACCACACATTAAGTAAGTTTGACCATGATATGTCTTTCGACTAATCTCGATACATAAGTCTATTTTTCATATGAACAATCTTTTATGGGCAATCTATAAAATATCTTCCAACTCAATACCATCCCATCCTGTAAAAAGGTTTTCAAAGATGCTTCCCCATTCACCCATGTGAAAGAAATCCATAAATTTTATCTTAAGGGTAAATATTGGGACATGAGCCTTTGATGGAAAATGGGTGTAAGAGGCTAACCAATCAGGATACTGAATAGGTCTGTTGGCAGCGAGTATCGGCCTGTGGTATAACTAGGAAAACCCATCAAGGTACCGAACATGATCGTTGGTAATGGGACATTCTGCTTGGGAAAGGTATTTCTTAGATGTCAAAATTACCCCATCGGAGTACTGAACATGCTTGCTGGCAATGGGTTCTGATTTTGATGTCTTTCATTATGCCTAATCTATATTGGTCCATATGAACAATATACTTGTGTAAATTGTTAAGAAGAAGCATGCATGGTTGAACAAAAGGATAATGAACCTCATCTAATTGCCATTTGAGAATTTCCATAAGATGGTCTTAAGACCCCGCCATTCATACCTAGGATGTCATTGTCCAAGAGGTGGGACCCATAAGTGTAGGAGTCTAATAAACTCAAATACGAACTTTATCAATATCACTTGAATGACATAGATTCTTTGAGAAATTAAACAGGCATGATTGGTTTCCTATCGGTTTCTCATTTATCAAAGACGACTTATCTCCTCATGTTTTCTTGTTCAAGGATGAGAGGAAGAATCCCCCATCATAATTCACATGGTTTCTTGAGCATACAACTGTTAATGATTGATTAACGTAATAAGTAATTTAGAAATTTCCTTTATGCTTGTAATATTTTAAAATGAATTTCATTTCTGAATTTACAAGCATGAATAAAGTTTAATTTTTGGTTGTTTCTTTAAGCATGGCATCAATGTATATTTCTTCTCTCATAATAACGATATTGGTTTAATTTCTTTTAGATTTTTCTGTTTCGGTACTAATGGTACAAAAACCAGTAGGTTCCTGTACCAACAGTATAGAAATTTAAATATTTTTCGAGGGTACTTTTTGAAATATATTTTCAGCATCTTTTAGCTCTGGCATACTTCATTTCCCTCCTTCAGTCAACATGCATCAGTTGCACACAATCCTCTTTCATCTTGCAACAATTTGGTATGCTAATAAGAGTTTGCATGAGGGCATGCAAACCAGCAGGCGTGGGGGGGAGAGAGACATAAGGAATCTCAGTAGATCAACATTTATCAATGCTCTCTCTTAGATATCCATCAGTTCACAACCTTGCCCCACTTCATCTTCAAATTTCAGTAGTCTACATCATGATTTTGCAAACATTTCATCCTGTTCTGCTAGTTTCCACTTCAACATGCATTAGAATTCAAAGCAAGGGTAACTTGAGGTAAAACTGGTACAAATATTTTTAATTTACTAAGAACTTGGAAAACATGATGCATAACCACTATTACCCACTCCACACTCCACTATGAATTATCACAACTACTTAGTAAACCCTCCATCTTCACTCCACTTGTCGTAATGAAAAATATACTCTGATGATAAGACCAAGTAATGAAAAGGAAATATGTGGTATACAAATACAAAGCAACATCTATAGTGTCTTCTCTTCGTACATCATAAATCATTCTTAAGTCATCTCAAAGAGGATGAAGTCATTGTTTCCTATCCAAGTAAAGAACCACAAAATAAATATTGGTCTTAAAATTGATGTCCAAGATCATACGGTCACCATCACCAACATTTTATAAACCATTCTCCATATGCACACCATTCACCATCACTCTGATACCTCATTCAATGCTTGTCCTCCATTTTCATGATAATTTTGTTTCTCTATTTGAAATCAATCCATGGTAGTTTCCAAAGTGTCATTCCACAAGAACCAACACTTACACAAAAGAAACAATGTCACATAAATCTATAAGCAAAGTATCATAAGTTCTTCACCTTATTTGCATGAAGACATGCAAATGCTTGGTTTTCGGGGTGTGTTGAGCTGAAGTTTTGTCATACTTTCCGCCATACAAATACACTCATCATTACACCTCTCCCTATATTTCGTCAATAATATATCGCTAATTACACCATAAGCCTCCATTATCTCTTGTTATTCATCCTATGTGGTCAATACATAATTTTCCATATTTTTAGTGATTAAAAGGATAATTATACAATAGTTTTGTTGATGATGGTTTAATCCTATGTTTATATGTCCAAGCAACATGTTTTGTACTATTCAGGTTCCGGTATATGCATTGTCCATTTTCTGATACCTGTATCATTCCTGTTCCGGTACCTGCATTGCAGGTCATCCGATACTCCAAGTCATCCAGTACCAGAAGGTTCTACATTCAACTAGTACCTACACACTCATCCAGTACCCACACTCCATTTCATCCAATACTCTGCAGTGATCTGGTACTACCTTTGCGTTCATCCAGTACCATCTCTCTACCTCTTCCAGCACCAGCTTCATCTGGTACCAGACTGCACATATTCCGATACTAGCTCCATCTAGTACTACCATTGCATTGGTCTGGTACCCATAGTTGTGACTGTTTTCATCTGGTAGTAAACCCTTGGCTACAATATTCTAGTACCAAATGTTCTAATCCACTACCAACTATTCTAATCCGGTACCAATTGTGTTATTCCGGTACTAGAAATAATTCAAAATTTTGGAAAGCTTCTAGAGGAAAATTAGGTACATGGGTTTTGTCCAGAATGATGTTTTCATGTGAAATCATGTGTCGGAATTCACCCAGATCGCACGCGTGGACCTCCAACTCAGGGGGAATGATTCTGCCAAAATTAACAACAAAACTCAAACTACCAACTTTTGCCTCGATTTTCGTGCACATGGGAGCATATCTTTCAAAACCGAAAAATGGGTTTTTAGAAATATCATCCAGATACATAAATCAAAAATCGTTTTCTAAATTTCAAATTTGTTGGAAAGATATGGGTGGATCCATAACTTGAATCTACCCAAATTGCAATAAAACCCATATTTTTGAGGATTTTATCTAAAATTGTAAATTTGAAATATGAGCATTGGGATTCGGTCCCATCCACTTCTCAATGATTATTCATGTATAAATAAGCCTCATAGGGCTATGATAAAGAGCCATTAGTTTCATGAATATTTTATAAAGGAGAGAGTTATTCTTGTGAGAAAGCCTTAAGGGGTTGTTAGCCATGTAAAAACAGAGTTTTTGATCTCAATGAAGAATTGATTGTTCCTGCCACATTGAGCATCCTTCTAGATTGATCTGAGTTCTTCTTAGAAACACTGACCTCTTGGGAAGGGCCCCTCATTGAGGGTAAGTGTTTCCATATTGTATTTATTTCGTAGATTAGTATTGTGTTGTTTGTATACATGCAATTCAATTTTGGTTTTGATTGCTAATTGGATTTAATTTAGATGCATTTCAATTATGTCATTTACATTAGTTTTGGTAATTAAAACTCAGATTTCATTTTACCCTTCATTTGTTTGCACCAATCCAGTGGATATATACCACTTGCATTAATTGTTCCCAATACTCTATTTTGTGTAGTCCATTTTCATTGCATTTCAATTCATTTCCAAACCTTCTTCCCATATGTGCATCTTGTCTTTTCTGCAGAAATCGATTGGAATAATAATTCTCAAGATCACATTTATATGATCAAATTTCATATCCATTGACACCTATTTTCATTAACAAACACATACCTTTTGCAGTTGCTATACTCATCTAGATTCAATTCATACACAAAAATCAATTGTAGAAGGTATTGTTCGCCCTCCAACTCTTCATATTCCACTTGCAATTCTTCTCACAAACACTCTTCCACACCTATGAATTTTGTCCACACATTCATCCCTTGTTTCAAATGTAATCCATTATGTCATATGCATATACCCATCATCCATTAGATCTATTCCATTACATAATCATATACCATGCCATCTCATTTCTATTTTTCTATTTTTTACTGCTGCAAAGATTGATTAATTCACTAAGACCTTATCATATACATAATCTTTTGAATGCAAAAAATAAACAAGTATCACTCTTTATTCATTATTTTCTACCTAAAACTTAGTTAGATTCAAAAGGTATTATTATTTATGTGCAAGTCTTTTAGAGCAGAAAATTAGTAAGCTTGCATTCTCATTCATTTCTTCTAGATTCCCATTGTATTAAATATCCATTACTCTTATGCATTTGATTCATTCATTACTTCTTTATGATTGGTGTGTACATTTAAAAGGGTGGTTTTGAGTCTAAGTGAACCTTAGGTGTTAATTGAGTTTGATGATTTTGAGTTTCCTGCACTTAGTTTTTATTTCCTGTACCTTTTGATTACTTGCACTTTAATTTCACATAGTTTCAATCACCAATGTACAGATTAGAGGTCTAACTTGTGAGATATGGCCTTCCCACATTGGAATTCTTCCTAAGGTGTTAGTTTCTATCGTGAATTTCATTTCTGTTTGCTTGTTTCTTTTATTGCATTTAAGTGTGGATCCGCTATAGGAAATAATCATTGAAGGATAGAAAAATTAAGTAAGCTACTTGTGATTAATCACACAAACATCACCCTAAGTGCATGAAAGACTGCGATCTAAACCTTTATAGAACTAAGTTATTTCTACATCCCAGTGATGAATCCTTAGTGTTAATTTGATGCAGTGTGGGTTTAAAGTTTGTTTTGTCGTCTTTATATTAGGCTAGACTAGGCTCTTATCATGCGTTTCCTGCACCTACACCTCGAAGCTTATGAGCCCCGGTTGATAATTAAATATGGGAATTAATAGTGCATATATTTAACCCCAACAATAGGTCTGATCAAAATTGGATGTGCCAAGTGGAATTTACGGTAACTTCCCCACAACTTGTTGATTTTTGGCCTTTCTAGGAGATCTCAATTGTATAGCATGCCTTGCACAAAATAATTGATATAAAATTTTGAAACTTGTACCAGAAATACTACAGACTATCCACTATCCAATTAAACTAGTCTCACTCAATTTGGATACTCTAGGAAGAAATTATGATTGTGTTACCTGGAACACTTTCTTTGAGTCTAGTCAATAGGACTAGTCAGATACCCTATCTTCCATAGGGTGTATCTAAAAATGTAATATGACCTAGAAGCTAAACGTTTTACCACAACTACCTTACTAATTTTTGTAAATAGCCTCCGGAGTTCAGGGTCTGAAACGTTACAGAAAACGTTTTATAGTGAAAATTCCATAATGACTCAGTTCAAGATGATTCCAGAACCCTATCTTGCACAGGTTGTATCTCCGAAAGTATAAGGCATTGGGAGCTTAAATTGTAACCCAACGTACCTTGATCCATATACTAAATATACTCCAAGCCGTTCCTTCTGAAACATTGTAGAAAAAAATTTATAGCAAAAATTCCAAGGTGACTTAGATGCAACAACGAAACCCCAAGACCTTTAGCTCAGATACCATATGTTAAGAACCAAATATCAATATAGCATAGAAAAACATCAGAATAAGTACTCAATGCCTTGAAAAAGAGATAATTTCAGATAATAAGCCTCTTCAAGGAGGAAACCTCCTTTTACCCCACATAAATGTTCAAGTACAAGATGATTCCAAATGAAAATGTCTCCTTGGTATATATAGGAGACTAGGAGGTATAATTACAACTAATGGAATAAAGCCGACATAAATAAAATAACATTACTAATGTAATATGCCCCAATTATGGGGTAATGAGCAAATATTAGGGATTAACAAATAAACCTGGTCGAAAATGCGTTGTGGATCGTGGATTGACCACCCTTCAAACCTGCATTTGTCAAATACAATAATAGGTTAAATGACTAAATAATAACTAAACATCAATGAGATTGTTTTTGAAAAAGAGAATTAAATGTTATTCAACAATCAAGGTCAACTTACATGATCATGAACTCATAGGCTTCCTTGAGATTCTTAAGGTTCTCCATGCATGAAGCATATCATCTTGCATAGAAGTCATGAATAAGTTCCCTTACTTTAGGTACTAGTTCCAAGACATTTTGGAAATTTTTATTGTCGTAAATCATTGCAAAACTAATACAATCCCCAAGCCTCTATAATATTTCATTAATAAATTATAAATTTTCATATTCGGTGATATATTATTAATAACAGTTAAAATACAAAGTGTCAAGAACCCTACCTTAGCTATGTTTTTTATTTTAAATTTCTAGTCACAACTTATTACATAGGCATCTCAAGTCCAAATTGTTTGTAAACTTACATTCATTGTTCTTTGTAAGCACTCCTTGCCACTCAATATGCATCATGATTGCAAAAATAAATATCAACGCTTTGGTTTTATTGCACAAATACCTGATGTCCACATATTAAAAAACTATTTGTAGCACAACCTTACTCTTGATATGTTGGTGCCAAAATTATCTATTCATTTTCCAAATAGCTAAAAATCTCAAATCCTAGATCGATTCTTATATACCAATGCCATGCCACTCAACAAATTCCATTAATTTACTTTGAACTCCTCTTACCCATGCCAATCTATGCAATGTAATACCAAAGACAAGGTCACATTTCGAAAACTCTCACATAGTTAATACATAAATGCATGCACCAATATTTACACTAATCAAACTAGTGATGGGATGACTCTAAATGATATATTTCTTCACTTTACATGTTAACAAAAATATCATAACATTCATGATAAACATATATGTTTGAAAAAATGGATATAGCTTGTACCCTATATATCTTTCTCAATTATGAAAATATGTTAATATATTTACAATCATTGTTCTTTATATCATGAAATGGAAGTGGTAAATAGCAACAATATTAGTTCTATGGGTATCGAATTTCACAATGCTTTAATTTTTCATCCTCTTAATTTGTCCAGCTAGCCACTACTTCCTCCCATGAGAGCAAATTTAAGTTATGTGACTCTAAGAATATGAGCAATACTAATTTCACAAGTAAGTTAATCCCATAATTTGGCACACTAAAAAGGATTACATTATCGAATTCTTTGTTAAATTTATTACATTACAAAATGCTTGGTATCTTCCTATCCACTTAGCTTGTTTGATCAATCATGACATAATATTTTGTTCTAATCCACACATTTTCTTGATGCCATCATGTGAATGTGATCCATACTACATTGTTGGCTTCAATCAAGTGGGCAGTGATGGAGATTGTAGATATAGGAAATGAGATCTTTCCCAATATATATTTGTCCCCTATGCACAAACGTGTAAGTTCGTTGATCTATGGTAAGTGTTGAGTCTATTTAAGTGGGTAGAAATAGAAGTAACAATGCATCTCAAATTCCTTGTTTGAGCTATTAATACCTACCCAATTGGTCATCCACCACACCTTGAAATGGAAAACACTTGCAAATATCATGCCTTTCAATATTCAGAGCAAGGAAACATGCTAGATCTTGGAGGTCATGGTGTCAAGTCTCGAGAAGAACTGATCCAATCAACAAATTTAAAATTGTAGATGAATAAAATGGGAATAAAATGACATTTGAAGGGATGCCAAGCATAAATCATAAATCATGAACAAATATAATTATGTCTAACAAATTAATGTGCCACGGAACCCAACGATTCTGTTACCATATCCACATCATTTTAGAGGTTGGGAGCCATTGATAGAACTCAAACAAAAGAACAAATTAAGTTTTTTTCTGAAAAATTAACAAGTTGATTGCTTGATTCAAGGAATGTAGTAAAAAATAATACAATCAAAATTAGATCCAACGAACAAATTGGACTTTTCACTTGTTGCAAATTCAATACAAGGTTTTACTACTTCAATATTTAGTGTGAGGTTTAAAAATGTTTTGACTCTCTAAATTATTCATTCCACTTCTTCATCGACAAAGTTATATATGTGAGAATATACACAAACAACTCAAAACTTTGGCTTGCCTTCGAGAATTGTTTGAAAAATGGAAGAAAATCATTCTAAAAAATAGAGCGGGTTGTTTTGTGGATGCATTTTCTATAGAAACCAACATGAGTTTTTCATACTCATGTATCATAAAAGAGTGATCTGAAAATTTGTTTTGGCCTATATTTTGCATTTCATTTTGGTAACTGAAACTCATTTCTATTTGGATTTATATCTAAAATAATCCTATTTTAAAAATGAGAATGGATATTGTAAGTTATAAAAATATAAAGGATGATTTGTTTTCTGATAATCATATATTATAAGAATGGACGGGGTCAATAATTTATACCCTCTATTTGGCCTAGAATAAAATGTAGTCTTGATTGTTTTAGGGCACATTGATAAGTATTTCTCCAATTTGCTTAAGGAATTGGTCCATGGCATGGATGTTAGGGAAACCTCCTTGAAGGGAATGATGAATACCAATGTGTTTTTGGGGATTAAAATATGTGGAATTTATATATGGATAAATAAATTTGTAGTGTATGATCATCCACTTCCCTATTGGAATACTGAGGGGGGTGGGGGGGGTGAATCAGTGTGAGCACTTTTACCACTTTTAACCATAATATATAAACTTTAAACTAATCAAAAGTGTATCATTAGTATATCATCAATATATCATCAGTAGATCATGAGAACATATCATCAGTATATCATGATCATATAAGTATAGACAACATCACATCAAGTACATAGTACACCAAAATTTACGTGGAAACCCAAATGAGAGAAAACCATGGGATGATTTATTTATATAAAAGAATACATTCATTGGAAGCACCAACTTCCCAATTCTCCAACTACAACTGGAAGGAGGCTATGAACCCCTATTTACAGTCTCCAACTCAAATGAAGCTACAACTCCCTGAATTCTCTGGCTCCAACCAGAAGGAGGCTACAACCACCTGATCCTTAGGCTCTAACCTAAAGGAAACTCCAACTCCCCGATTCTCTGGCTCCAACTGGAAGGAGGCTACAACCCCCTAATTCTTAGGCTCCAACTTGAAGGAATCTCCAACTCCTTGATTCTCCAACTCTAACTGGAAGGAGGCTACAAAGCCCTTTCATTGCTCCGTCCTACCACCCTAAAATATAAGTGTAGACCAACTGTCACTACCAAAATCATTGCCACTGCTATTGTCATTGTCACTGTCACTGCCATTTTCACTTTCACTATCACTGTCACTGTCAATGCCATTGTCATTGTCACTTCCACTACCACTGTCACTTCCACTTCCACTGTCACATCAACCTGTAACTTGTCACTATCACTACCACTACCACTGTCATTGTTTCTATTACATCAACCTATAACCTGTCACAATCACTGTCACTGATACTCAACCATATCCTCTCACATGGATCATATACCAAGGACACCTCTCAACTATATTTCCAACATCACCAACACATGCCTCTACCAAGCATGTACCAAGATCACCAACATACCATCACAAGATATGTGTCTCAACCATGTACCATGCAAAGCATCAATCGTGTACCACAACATGTACCATAATAAGTGCATCAACCATGCACCAACACCTATACCAAACTATGCATCAACCATTCACCAACACTTATACCAAACCATGCATCAACCATGCACCAACACCTGTACCAAATCATGCATCAACCATGCACCAAAACCTATGCCATACTATGTACCAAACCTGTATAGAAAAAATGTTATAGAAAAAATGGTAATATGACCTTTAAATAACATACCTTAAAAAACATCATAACAAGACTTCATCCTCCCTTGGAATTTTGCCCTTCTTTACTTCATCCTCCCTCTGAAATTCACCTCATATATCCTTGGTTACCTCAGATAAGAATTACTTAATCAAAAATAATATATTCAATATAATGTATGTGTAAAATGTTCTTATGAGTGACTTCTTGAGATGCATATATATTGTTTCTAAGTAATCTCTTTCCTTAACTTTAGGGCTTCTTGAACTTTCTTGTTACAACCACTTTACCCTTTCATTAATGACTTGCAACCAATTAGGGGATTCTTAACCCATCTTTGGGGATTCCATACGGGCTTCTTAACCCATATTTGGGGCTTCCAACTTCATGACCTCATAACTCCTCAACTATGAGGAACTACATGACGTTCCACACACTATTGGAAATGACATGATGAGGACTATCCATCTATGAGTGTGTTGTTTGAATTTACATTGTCCTTCATGTACTTATTCCTCAACAACTTTGGTTCTCATGAACATACCTCTGGGGATTCTTGTAGACTTAATCAAATGCACCCATCACATCTACTGACATCAACCACTCCATCAATGAAAAGTAACTCACCATCAATCTCAACCAAATTCCCAGGGGTTTCGGACTTCTCTAAGGGTTGACATCAATCTCCAAGGGTTGACATCAATGACAACCAACTTTCCAAACTAACTATCCAACATTCCCAAGGGAGAATCTCATAAGAAGAAGGTATATCTATATTCTAATTTCATGCAAATTTTTGAATCTTCTCTATTAGGAACATGAATTCCTTTAGGTTTCTCTAACTCAATCAATCATAATGTTTATAGGAAAAAACAATAATGGAAATGACAGAGAGGTTTAAGCTCCTATTGAGTTCAAGAGATGTGAGAGATATTTCCACTTTGGTGGTTTCATATTAGATTAACATCAACCTAGTTGAAGTCACCTTGAGTTCAAAATCGATGGCACTAATAATATATTTTAGATATTAGGTTCTTCTATAACATAATTCATGTTAAGTAGTTATTTATCCATAATAACAAATGTCTTATCTTAATACATACTTTATATTGGGATACCTATGCAAGAATTGTGTATTGTACACAACCTCGACAAAGGAACCATAGTGTTTCCTACTTAAATATGTTATCTAATTATTATTGGTGATTACTCAAACAAGTATAGAGATATGTGCATTATTGCATATATCTATTTCCAAATACATGCTCATGACACAAGGGCTATTGCAAATTTCAATTTCATTATTGTCATACTTCTCACTTAAGACCCAATCATGTAAGGCATTTGAACACTAGTTAATTGCATTGTCCCTCTCAACTAGAGAAAATTTAGTGCAAAGAACCTAAACAACATGAATTTATTCCATAAACATAGCTTTTCTTTCCTTTTTTATTATAAGGATAGTATAGACTAGCTAAAGATGATATATTTATTCATCTCCAATGATCGCTTTCATAGCTAGATAACTCAACATTTAGCTAAGAAACATTTGAAGCAAGATTCATTATGTGGTTTTGATCTAGGGAGATTGTTTTGGCCAAATGAGGAAGATAATTTGTGTCCATGATAATTTTCAAGTCCAAACAAGTTTTCTTTACTCATGGGGTTTTTGTCCGCATACACAAGGACTCCACATCCAATGCCGTGTTGCTAAATAGAGTTATATTCTAAAAATATGGTTGACAAGTATAAACTACTGTTGCACATGTTGTTTAGAGGAGGCTTGATCTAAACCATAATTAAAATTAAAAATTCGTACCTCTTCAAAATATGTGATTTGGAGTTGGATCCATAAATGTTTACCATGATTTGACCAATAGTTTTACCATGCTTTCACTACCTCCACACCTCCAAATGGTCATATGTTCATTTCATTGAATCCATCATTGTCTTGTGACTATTTCTCTATCTCCCATTCACTCTCTCCATCATTGAGAGTGAATGGATGACAAATAAATATTGATAAGACAATGATGGATTGGTATTATGGACCTAAGGAAAGGGTTAGTGTAAAAAATAGGCCACCCATGTGGCTTAAAACTATGCACATGGCATAAGGTGAACTAGGTGAGGTATGTCACTAATGAGGTACTACATAATGTATTGGATGCATAGTATATGAACTAGGAATTCCATTTTTGGAGTTCTTTTATACTCATTGCATTCTCACATTGGGTAGAACCACTAAGTGATAACTATTATGTTAAAATATTGGGGACACAAGCTATGGAGGGTTGAGAATTGAGGATATTCAATGTAATGTCCTCTAACCCAACTGAGGGACATATGGTGAATAATACTCTTAAAAAAAAAAATTATGCTAATTAAATTAATTCATTTACAGTTAGTTGATTTCATGTAGCTTAGAGCTACAAATTAAACCATATTTAGCTACTGTATACAACCATAAAATATATGCATCTACCACATGCTAATAACAAACATGAAATGCAACTAAACAATACATTACAACAACATATAAATCACTTCCAAATACACATAGTTCATGCACAACAATTAAACACATAATTTAACATAACGACAAGATAAAACAATTATGTTTTCACAATGGTTGTGCAACCAGCTACTTGGGATGGACGTTCCACCCAACCATAGATTGGTTGTTCCAAGTATCAACAACTAGTCACCCCCAAGCTGAGGCTAGCAATCCACAAAAGAGGGTGCTCTCTCCCATTCCACTCACAATTCATAAAACTCTCAACCCAACTGATATTCTCCTACAACTATCTCGATTTTCCACCACCTCTCTTCCTCTTGACCTATCCAACTCAAGGAATATACCCCTTCACTAATCCCAGTCCCTCGAGCATCCCATTCATTTATCAGGGTCTCTCTGGCACAGGAATCTAGGAATCTCTTAGCTAGGAACTGAAGGGAAATTGTTGCTAGGAAAATTATCAACAAACCAACAACAACCACTTGTTGTTTTAGTAAAATTGACCCAGGAGTTCACTCTTTAGGCCTAGAAACCTAGATCTTCAGTTTTCTAGCTCCAATTTGCTCCAATTACGCTCCATCTTGCTCTAGAATTCGCCCTCCATGGTTGCATCAACTTCCAGCTATGTTTCTTGCTCTCTCTTACTTCCCATGTGCAAACTTGACTAACTAAAAGATATTGCCCCAACCCATACAAATTTCCTCTCTTTGTATTGCCTTTCATGACTCACACTCTTCCCCAAGATGATGGTACTCAACCTCCATGTGAATAAATTTGGGATGTGACCACTCACACACACCCTCTTACATGTATTCAATGTTTGGTTTTGGAAACACTCAATCATAAATGGGAAGGTTCATATACAAATAGCAATTTTAAGAAAACATGTTAAATTAATATACATGGGTATTTACCCCTTGGACCCCTCTTGTCCATTATCCTAGACACTCCACTCTCTTGTGGATTAATTCATTCCCAATCTCGTGTCCATGTCCCCTTAGCAGTTGGCATCACATTTTACTAATAAAACAAATAAATACAATTTGCATATTACATCACTTTGGTCGTAGCCACACATTATATCTATATAATCATTAATTAAAATGGGGATGTTTCATTCTCTCTCCCCTAAAATTGTGCACCGTCCTCAGTGCACTCTTTGCCGATATAAATATATGCAAATTTACATCACAATACTTAGAAAATAAAATTTTGCAATTTTACAACTCCAACCATAATCTCATGTTCCTCTCAACTCATCGACCCAAGGAATGCACCATTCGTTTATCAAAGTTAACCCAAGGGATGTACCATCCGTTTATCAAGGCTAAACCAAGGAATGAGCCATTTGTTTGTCAAGGTCCCCAACGCAGTTGACTAGGACTCTAAGATGTGGTTCCATAACTCTAGTTGCTCAAAATGGAGTCTTGCATTACGTCTTCTTCAAAACTATCAAAAATTTGCGGGTATTATGCTCACATTTTTTCTTCATGCTCCCATGTAGCATGTTCAGGACCGTAATAGTTCCATTGAACCTTTACCATCCGTATGACTTTGTTCCTGAGCACTTTGACTTTCTGGTCCAGGATCCGTACTAGTTCCACCCGAAAATCCCCTTCGTGCTCCACCTGGATCATATTCCAATCAATCATGTCGTTAGGATAAAAAATATATTTATTTAACAATGACACATGAAATACATTATGAACTCTCATGGATGCAGACAAAGATAACATGTATGCAACTAGCCCTATCTTTTCTAATATTTCAAAAGGCCCACAATATCTTAATGCCAACTTCGAGAAACTTACTAATCTTATCAAACTTCTCTTTGCCTTTACTTTAAAAACACATGTTCTCCCACTTTAAAATATATGAAAACTTCTGCATAACTTTTCTTCCTATCCCAGGAAACTTTTAAATTCTGCTTTATCTTTTCCATTTGATCTTCCATTTCTTTTAACAATTATGGCCCAACAACTTCTCTATCTGTTGGTTTATCCCAACTCACTGGTGTGTTACATTTTCTTCCATACGATGCCTCAAATGGACTCATTCTCAATGAGGCCTGATACCCATTGTTGTAGGAAAATTCAACTAAATGGATACAATCTTCCCACTTTGATGGTTGACCATCACATACATTCTAACAATGTCCTCAATTATCCTATTAGTCCTTTCTATTTTCCCATATTACTCTAGATAATATGTTGTACTAAGATTTAAATTTGTCCCAAAGCCCTTGAACAAACCCTTCCAAAAATTAGAATTAAACTTTGGATCTCTATCTGAAACTATTTCTTTAGGCACTGCATGTAGCCTAGCAACTTATTTCATGTAGATATCTACAACATTTGCTTCCTTGTGTGTAGTCTTTGCCAGAATAAAATGTGCTTCTTTAGTCAATTTATCCACCACAACCATGATTGAATCATGTTGCTTCACTGTTATGAGAATCTTAGTAATCAAATCAATTGTAACTATTTCCCACTTCCATTCCGGAGTGGGAAATGGATGTAGCAAACCTGTTGGGTGTCTATGTTTTGTCTTCACTTTTTGGCATTCTATACATTTGGCTATGTAATTAGCCACTTTCTTCTTCATTCTTGGCAAAAAATATTGGCTTCTTACTGCTGCAATTGTTTTCTAATATCTTGGGTGCCCTATATATGACACATTATGCATCTCCTTCAACACTTCATTTTTCATCTCCCCAGAATTCAACACATACACCTTACCTTTGTACATAAGAATTCCATCTTCTTTAAGCTCATAATAATTAAATTTATGCTTAAAATTGCCTTGTTATAATACTTCTTTTATTTTTAAATAACTCTTATCTGAATTTTCTGCTACAACAATTTTGTCTTTTAGATCTATCATGTACATGCTAATGGCTGCAATATACAATTCATGAGATCTCTTGTTGAGTCCATCAACCACTTGATTTTCCTTTCCCTTTATGTGCTTAATTTCGAAGTCATATTCACTCAGAAATTCCAGCCATCTAGTTTTCCTAGCATTTAGTGTTGGTTGTTTAAACAAATGCTTCAGACCAAAGTGGTATGTCCTTAGATTGAATTTCTTACCCATAACGTAATTCCTCCATATCATCAACGCATGTACAATTGCTACTAACTCCAAGTCATGTGTAGCATAATTCTTCTCATGCCCTTTTAATTTTTTGGACTCAATATAGAATACCACATGGTCCTTTTGACTGAGAAGTCCATTGAGTCCTTCCTTGCATGCATCGATGAACACAACATAATTTTCATTTGGATCTGAAATCTTCAATATTGGTGCACTTTTCAATATTTCCTTCAACTATTGAAAACTCTCTTCACACTTGGAAGTCCATTCGAACTTCACTCACTTCTTTTGTAAAGAAGTGATTGGACTTGCAATCTTTGAAAAAACTTTTATGAATATTCAGTAATAATTGGAAAGACCCATGAATGATCTAACCTCTGTCACATTCTTTGGCACTAGCCATCCTCTAATGGCCTCTATCTTCTTAGGATCAAATTCTATCCCTGCTGCTGATATTATATGCCCCAAGTAGTGAATCTTCTTTTGATAAAGGATGCACTTACTTAGCCTAGCATACAATCTATTATCACTCCAAGAAATCACTCCCTGACTGTAGAAGGGTGTAATCTTGGTAACTTTAAAATATCAATAATGTGGAGGAAAAGAGGATCAAATCGGATGACATTATAAACTCATATCCATTTAGAAATACATCAATCACTTGAAAGACCAAGGCTTTCAACTATGTAAATTAGAAAGTTTACTTTAATGTGTGGAAACACGGAGAAGACCTATTATGCTAACATAAATACATATACAATAGTATATGTGAATGGATAGTAATGATAGGTAAAATACTCTTCACACCAGCAGAAACATACATAAGATTGCATATAATATATGGTCAGACCCAACAAGTAAATACTTTCAACTTTAGTTTATGAATGCACCAATAGGATAAAAACTATCTGACATTAAGAAAAATGTCAGAAGCAAAGTATATAAATTTAGTATACCAATGAAGAGATGGGATGACAACCTTCTTTCATTGAATATACATAAACTTGGAAATAAAAGAAATGGAAAAATAAGTAACACGGTGAAAGAAGCTCGATGTCAAGATATATTAATGGACATCTCTAAAGGATGAAATATACAAGTATTCAAGAATAGAACCACAGTCCTGAGACTGCCCCGCCCCCCTTTGGCATTGTGTCCCTGTGGGATTTAAATAAGCTTTACAAATCAGTTTCAATATCCTCAAAAGATGGATTTGATAACCTCTTTTCCTATCTCAAATTCGAATTTGTGAGGTGGCTAGAAAAGACATAAATTTATGGAAATTTTCTGCTCAAAGATTGACCTATATCTCTCAAATAAAAATAGTTTTGTAGAAACTGGAAGAGGCTTTTGTATATTGGTTTGTTTTGAGAAAAAAAATCTCTCATTTATTTGATGTTCATTTTCATTTGCCCGGGATCTACATTTCAAAAACATGTGTCAAACAGGTAAATTTTGAGATCCAAAATTTAGGGCTTAGAGATGAATTTGATTGTCCCAATATATGACACCTGTAGGAAAATTGGGAGAGGTTATTGTTCTTTGACATGTTAGTAACAAAATTCTCCGTCCATTTCTCAAAATGATTCTTGAGTCGCTCAAAATCATCATTTGAAAATGATAACTCAACACAGTAAAAACAAACTCTTTTGCACTCATTTGCCCTTGAAAATCTTATTTAGCCGCCGAAAAGGAAAGCTTTTGGTGGATCATTACATTGTGAAAAATCCATTTAGCTGCTGAAAGATAAAATTTATTTTTGTTTTTTTTCAAGATATGAATTGATTTATTCATTTGAACAATATATTTAAATGTCCGTCTCAAAGCTTTTAAGATTTATAAATACATCTTCTACCTTATAATGATTTATCATGTGATATCAAAATAATTAGCAAATCATTTTTTATCACTAACATTTGGCTCCAACTGGGATGGAGACCTCCTTGCGAGGTTTCCAAGAACCACAAATCTAATGCCTTTCCTGAAAAATATAAAATCCATAACTTAGTCTTTAGTGTTCCATTGGGAATGGAGTTAGCATTTCATTGGGAATGGAGTCAGCATTCCATTGGGCATAGAGTCATCCATTCACCTCTTTCTGAACATATTTCATGACCTGTGTAAAGATCTCTGTAAATCTTTAAAACTGTCTTTATTCACACAAGGTAACTGCTACATCTGTTGGAAAAAAATGAAGAAAAGAAATGCTTGGGCATCAAGCTTATTTCCTACCCTACTCTACCCTAACCAACTTTGTAATTTGGTTAGGAAAAGGTAGATTTACATAGAATCTAGCCAAGCAATTTCAATATTGTAATGATCTCATCATTCTCACTGATCAACAATTGATCTTTGAAATGCAACAATAGTGAATAAAAGTCATTCACACAACCAAACTCAACAAGAAACATGTGCAAGTCAATGAAATCTGAAACTTTCAAACCTTCTGAAATGTATGATTCTATGAAGGCTGCTACTCGATCTTTGAAACTGAGATCAAACATCTGTTGATCCACGGAAAAATATTTCTCAACCATGACTGTTCCTCTGCTATAAGACTGATCACTTTCTGGTTCTCTTGATCTCAACTTGTTATCATAAAAAACTACAATTTCCTCATCAGATTAATGCTCAGAAGATGATGATAGAACAATGTTTAAATGACAAGGACTATGATCAGCTAGGAACATGTAGTTGCCTATGCAATCATTAGTTATCATAGGCTCATTTTGATTTACAAATTGATCATAATATTCAGACTCATACATGTCCCTGGAATGCTCTTCCAATGTTGAAGGATCTGATTTACAATCTGAAAAAGTTTCAACTACCTGCTGTTTTTCTAAATCTACCACATAATCATTACCTTCCTGTTCAAAAAATGAAATGTTCTAACATTCTTCTGGCTTAGGTAGATGATGGTTTTCAAAATCAACTTGCTCCGAGATTCTCCTTGAAGCACAAATGTTTTCTTCCACCTCTAAAGCATCTTCAAACAAAATGTTTAATGATGAAGATTTCCTTTCTAGCAGAAGAAGGGAAAGTTTTGACTGTAGTCCCATCACATAATATATCATGGAAGATGTCTCTGTAGGCCTGATCTCCAGAGGCATACCATGGTATATGCTGCAAAATCTTTGATTGAAATCATGCAAATCTTCATTCTATTCTCTTTTCATAGCATAGAAATCAACAAGGTAAGAATCTAGTGATTTATGTTCACCCCAATGTTTCATAAAAACATCAGTGAATTCTATCCAAGAGCCAATGGAGTCATCTCTCGGACTCTTAAACCAAAAAACAACATCTCTGATCAAAGATTTAGAGAAAAATATCATGATCACATCTTCATGATCAATTTGAAAACGATCAATAAAATCTTCAAAGGATTCCAAGTGCCTCTCAGCTAAAACTTGGTTCTCTCCAAAAAACTGGGGAAGATATTCAAAGCAGTCAAGAGGGTAAGGATGAAGAACATAGGGCAGCCTCAAGGGTTTGAACATCTTCATCCTGATTTTAATTTGAAAGGAAGTTGGTTGATCATGAAATTTAACAGGTTGATGAAAAGGTTTAGTAGTAATGCCAAAAGGTGTTGAGCTCTGGACAGGTTTGGAATCAATTTCAATCTTTACAAAGTTAGAAGAGTGATCAAATTCAAGAGGAATTGGAATACATAACTCATCTTTATGAATGGGCTGAGGTAAAGCTGTTGAATCTAAATATACAATGCAAGCAGGTTGCAAGCTTTCCTCTTCTAAGGATATACAAGAAGGATGATGATTTTTTGAATATACAAAACAAAAAATGATCCTCTTTACATGCAAAGGGAACAACATGAAAGACATAATAAAGAACAACAACAGTTCATGAAGCAGACTAATGAACTGATACCTGGCATTAAAATTCAGCCTCTTCATCTTCTATCAACTGGATCCTCCCCAGTGGAGTCTTTAATGTGGAGTCACCAAGAAAATGATTACAGTCAAATTTCATGGCTGTCTCTTGTCTTCCATCAAGAAACAGATCTATCTCGTTCTTCCAGGGAAACTCTGCTTTCACTTTCGTTCCTCGGCAACGACGCCATTTTGTTATCACTCCAAGAAATCACTCCCTAACTGTAGAAGGGTGTAAGCTTGGTAACTTTAAAAGATCAATAATGTGGAGGAAAAGAGGATCAGATCGGATGACATTATAAATTGATGTCCATTTAGAAATACATCACTCACTTGAAAGACCAAGGCTTTCAACTATGTAACTCATAAAGTTTACTTTAATGTGTGGAAACATGGAGAAGACCTATTATGCTAACAAAAATACCTATACAATAGTATATGTGAATGGCCAGTAATGATAGGTAAAATACTCTTCACACCAAAAGAAACATATATATTATTGCATATAATATATGGCCAGACCCAACAGGTAAATACTTGCAACTTTAGTTTATGAATGCACCAATAGGATAACAACTATCTGACATTAAGACAAACATCAGAAGAAAAGTATATAAATTTAGTATACCAATGAAGAGATGGGATGACAACCTTTTGTCATTGTATATACATAAATTCGGAAAGAAAGGAAATGGAAAACTAAGTAACACAGTGAAAGAAGCTCAATGTCAAGATATATTAATGGACATCTCTAAAGGATGAAATATACAAGTCTTCAAGAATAGAACCACAATCCTTAGACTATTCCCCCCCCTTTGGCACTGTGTATCTGTGGGATTTAAATAAGCTTTACAAATCAGTTTCAAGATCCTCAAAAGATGGATTTGATAACCTCTTTTCCTATCTCAAATTTGAATTTGTGAGGTGGCTGGAAAAGACAGAAATTTCTGGAAATATGTTGCTCAAAGATTGACCTATATATCTCAAATCAAAACTGATGTGTACAAACTGGAAGAGGCTTTTGTATATTGGTTTTTTTTTAGAAAAAACCTCTCTCAGTTCTTTGATATTCATTTTCATGTGTCAAACAGGTAAATTCTGAGATTCGAAATTTAGGGCTTAGAGATGAATTTGATTGTCCCAATATATGACACCTGTAGGAAAATTGAGAGACAATATTGTTCGTTGACATGTTATTAACAAAATCCTCCGCCCATTTCTAAAAATGATTCTCCAGTCGCTCAGAATCATCATTTGAAAATGATGACTCAACACAGTAAAAACAGACTCTTGTACACTTTCGGCAGCTCATTTTCCCTTGAAAATCTAATTTAGCCGCCGAAAAGGAAAGCTTTCAGTGACTCATTACACTGTGAAAAATCCATTTAGCCGTCGAAAGATAAAA
Organism: Picea engelmannii; assembly: GCA_009831015.1. Classification (NCBI taxonomy): domain Eukaryota; kingdom Viridiplantae; phylum Streptophyta; class Pinopsida; order Pinales; family Pinaceae; genus Picea; species Picea engelmannii. The sequence goes on along the minus strand of ML781198.1, from coordinate 705,316 downwards.
TTTATTTTTGGTTTTTTTCGAGATAGGAATTGATTTATTCATTTGAATAATATATTTAAATGTCTGTCTCAAAGATTTTAAGATTTATAAATAAATCTTCTACCTTATAATGATTTATCATGTGATATCAAAATAATTAGCAAATCATTTTTGATCACTAACACAATCTATGCTCTCTTAAAACTTGCAACAACATTCTTAAATGTTGCTCATGTTCCTCTTCTAATTTAGAGTAGACAAGGATATCATCTAGGGACATAATCAAAAACTTGTCTAGGTATTCCCTGAACACTCCATTCATCAGACAGATAAAAATTGTTGGGGCATTTGATAATCCAAATGACACTACCGTGAATTCATAATTCCCATATCGTGTTCTGAATGTTGTCTTGTTGATGTCTTCTTCCTTTATCCTTACTTGATGATAACCCGATCTCAAGTCAATCTTCAAAAATATTCTTGCACCTTCCAGTTGATCAAACAAATCATCAACTATGGGAAAATGATACTTATTCTTTATGGTAACCTTATTAAGTTTCCAGAAATCAAAACAAAACCTTAAGGTTCCATCCTTCTTTACAAAAAGAATCGGGGCTCCCCAAGGTGACACATTTGGGCGTGCATATCCCTTCTTCAAAATTTATTCAAGATGCATATGTAACTATTTTAATCTTGGTGTAGCCATTCTGTATAGTTTTTTAGACATTGGGGAAACTCGTGGCACTAAATCAATAGAGAAATCAATGTCTCTCTTTGATGGAAATCCTAGAATTTCTCTAAAAAACATCTTCAAAATCCTTCAAGACCAGATGGTCTTCAATGCTTGCCACTTTATCTTTGGCTGCCCCCTCCATATGGGCTATAAACATTTGGCATCCCTTCCTAAAGCTCTTCTTCAACTACATAGCTGAAACCTCTCTAACAACTAGAGCTCTTGGAATGCATTGAATATTTCCTTACTACCCTTCCTCATCAAGACATGTGATTGTCTTGTTGTAACAATCTAGGACAACATGATGTTTTTCCAACCAATCCATGCCAATTAGACAGTCATATGAACCCAATGATATGATGTTTACATATAACTTTGTTCTAAGTCCATTCATGTCTATTGAGTAATCTTTAACCAACTCATTGTTTTTCCTCTTAGTCTCTATGGCTAACTGAACTAACCAAGATTTCATATGCTTACTTCTTTGCGAGTGAAATCTTTCAACAATGTTAGTATTTATGTAACTATGGCTAGCTCCGAAATCAATTAAAATCACTATGGGATGGTTATCAATCTTACCTTCCACTTCGATCATGGGGGATTGATATCCAACTTGCTTGTTGTCGAAGATTGCATAAATCCTTGGCATGCTTCCTCCCATGTCTTCCACTTTTTCAACCTCCTAAATTTTTTGGACAATCCTCATTATTTCTCCTTTGTGAGGGCAGTCCTTATATAAGTGATTCCCCTCACATCCCCAATATTGAATAGGTTGTTTCCTTGGCCTTTTCCCAAATGCATATGCATTCTTTTGATCATTTTGGGTTGCCTAGCCTTGCTGATTTGCTTGGGAGTTATTTCCGAAAAAGGGTGGCTTAAAACCTTTCTTCCTTTGATCCTTTTTCCCTTTCATCTTGTCATTCCAAGACTTTTGGAAAACTAAACTTCCTTTTCTTTGCTCATAAATATGTCTTTCTCTCCTTATGGTTTCTTCCATGGTCTTGGTTTTATCATAATGAATCTTGTCACTCTAGAAGGAGGGTAACCCACTTAGAAACCTTTGGATTTTAACCTTCTCATCTTTACTAAAGTCAACATAATTCAATAATTCAAAAAACCACTTCCCATATTCCTCCATTGTCATGGTTCCCAACTTGAGTTCAAATAACTCTTTCATCTTTCTCTCATAGTAATGATCAGACAAATATTTCTCTTGGAAATATCCTTTGAACTACCTCCATGAGATCCTCTTCTCATCAAGGTTCTTGGCTTGCTTAAGTTGATCCCACCACATGGTTTCCTTCCCTTGCAAGTGGTAGGTGGAAATTATAGCTTCTACCTAGGATGAGTAATCATGAAACTATAAATATTTCTTCATTTCCAACAGCTAGCCCTATACCTCTTCTCCTTTCCAATGCTCACAATTGAAAGTAGGTAGCTTGATTTTCCTGAGTTCACCTTGCAAGATGTATGCCTTAGTCCTTATTCTTTTCCTCCAAATATGAGACACACTTGGACTGCTTCCTATTCCTGGACTGGCATGATTTCTTCTAGTTGAATTCCTTGGAGAATGATGGAGCCTACTCATGCTTCTTGAATGCCTATCATTTCCATGATCATCCATTTTTCTATGGGATATAGATGTTGATACTTTTCTAACACCAGTTGCTTTCTTGGTGCCAGAATATTTGTTAACCTTCTTATGCAACATGTTCAATCTCTAAAGTATCTCTTCCCGAGCCTTCATAATCCTTTCATTATCAGCTTTGTAGCTCTACACTTCCCTATGCAAGCTTCTCATAGTGACATGCTCTTTCCTATGTCTTCTTCCATTTGACTCTGTCTCATCATTCACCATGCTAACATGAAAACCTATGATATCTTCCTCATCACTTTAAGATCCTTTAGCATCTTCCATAATTCCATTTCTCATATAAGAACTATAGTTTCTTTCTGTACTTTTAATTTTTCAAGAAATGTGCATGTAATAATTACTGTTAGAACATGCGTATTATAAAAAATTTCATTAATCAGAATACATGTTATTTGTTCATCAATTTATGAAGGACACATTGCACCAATTCAAATTTTGATATTCTTGATGCATTCCTCCCTAAAAAAACTTCCCAACGACTATACTCATGCCTCAATATGAATTTTGAGTGAAACGTTACAACAACTACATGCTGCAATTCTACTCTTTTTACTGCTACATAAATATATTTATTAATTTATGAGAAATTTAATTTCCCAAATCAAAATTATGGGTTGACATATTTCTTCTAGTCCTCAATACCTTTCCAAAGACTATTTGTTTGCTCAAATCTGAGCTCCTAGATCAAAGTTATGTCCTGGAAAAGTTTAGGTTGTTTTACTTAATTTACTCATGTATGCTAGAGGTGTCTTATTCCTCTTACTGCACATTTTTAGGTGCCCATAACCAAAATCTGAATCCACTGCTATATTCTATGGGTCATAATTTTTCTATCGACTACTCATGTTCTCCATACGAACTTCTAATCATAGAGTTATTCCCTCTTGAAGTAATATTGGTGCAAAAAATTTTACCCTCATTGTTTTGGCTGAAACTTTCTCATACGAGCTCCATTTTGCAAACCATTTATCTCGTTGGATAGCTCTCTTTGAGTTATTTTATTTGATATGTAGAGACAGAGTGTACCTTGTGACACTCTCTTCTCGTGTGCTTTGACTTGCTAAAAATGTCGTTTAGGGCCTCAAAAATGGCCCACAAGTTAATGACCTTCAAAAACCATAAAATTTCGCAGAAATTTGACTGTTTTACTGTGTTAACAACTCTTTAAATATTACCCATTGATATCAAATCATGATGCACAAAAATCGTTGATATGAATTGGTCAGCCATTGATGATTGGTATCATCCATTGGATGTGCAAAACGTTTTTCCAAAGCTATTGATTCGACCATCGGTCATCAGTGCATTTCCTCGACACCCAATTTTCAGACAACTCTTAAATCGATCGTCGACGATATTTGTGCATGAATGAAAACATATTCATTGAATATTTCAATGCCCTACCACCGACCCATCAGTGATCGACGATCCTTGATGACTATAAAACACTTTACCAAATCGGTTGATTTGACCATCGACCATCAATCCACTTTTGTTGGCTGATGTGGCAAATGTTGACCATGACACATGGATGATGACATGGTATGAAACGTCATCCTAAGGTGTTAACTTGGGTGACATGGAATGACACATGGATGTTGACATGTCATGACATGTGGATGATGAAATCATCATCCTCTTTCCCCCCATCAACCAATTTTCTTGAACAACCAAAACACCTTGCCAACTTTGGTCCATGTCGAACAATCGACGCATCGACCATCGACAAATTTTGTTGCTTGTTTGGGACACTTCACCGAATCAAACGATTCTTGACCACCAACACATAACCATCGGTGATTTATTTTGGTTTTTTTTCAACACTTTGCCAAACTCGTCGATCTGACCATCGACCATCGGTGGATTCTATTGTCGAACTTCACACTTAGAATATTTTCAGCTTTTCTCTGATTGATATGGATCGTCGATCTGATCCCTTTCACAATCCCTGATTTAATATAGGCCATTGATCCAATCAACCTTTAAAATGGATGGATCCTTATGTATTTTTAAATTTATCATGATGAATCCCAACTATCGATCTCAAGGGAAAAAGAGATCTCATCCCTCGATCCACTAAACTTCCTGTAACTCTATAGGCGGCCATTAAAACTAGAATTTCAACCATTTTAGGCCAAATTTCAATTTGCAACTTCACCTCTCTACTCCATTAACCATATCCAACTGACTGAAGTCATTAAAACTTGGATTTCACTCACGAAATTGGGGATTTCTTTCTAAAATCTCTAATTTCCCCCCAAATCGATCACAGACAAAATATGCAACAATGAATTTCACTAATTTACTCGGGTTTGATCCCATAGAAGACTGATATTTGAACTAGAACTCTGATACCATAATGTAACATCCCTCAGGCCAACCGAGGGACATTACCACACAAAATACTCTTAAAAATGAAATTTCTGCTAATTAAATTTATTCATTCATAGTTAGTTGATGTCTTGTAGCTTACAACTATGAATTAAACAAATTTAGCTACTATCTAGAACCATAAAATATATGTATATACCACATGCTAATAATCAAAATGAAATGCAACTAAATAACTCATTACAACAACATATAAATCACTTCCATATATACAGAGTTCATTCACAAAAATTAAACACATAACTTAACGTAACAACAATATAAAACATTTATCTTTTCACAATAGTTTTGCAACCAACTACTTGGGATAGAAGTTCCACCCAAACATAGACTGGATGTTCCAAATCTCAAGAACCAGTCACCCCTGAGTTGAGGATAACAATCCACAAATGAGGGTGGTCTCTTACAATCCACTCACATCTCATAAAATTGTCAACCCGATTGATATTCTCCTACAACTATCCTGATTTTCCACCAGCTCTCTTCCTCTTGACCTATCCAACCCAAGGAATGTACCCCTTCATTAATCCTAGTCCCTCAGGCGTACCATTTGTTCATAAAGGTCTCTCTAGCACATGAAGCTAGGAATCTCTCATCTGGGAACTCAAGGGAAATTGTTGCTAGTAAAACTATAAGCAAACCAACAATAACCACTTTTTATTTTAGTGCAACTCACCCAAGAGTTCACTCTTCAGGCCTAACACCCTGCCTCTTCAATTTTCCAGCTCCAATTTTCTCCAATTATGCTTCATCTTGCTCTAGAATTCTCCCTCCATGGCTTCATCAGCTTCTAGCTTTGTTTTCTGCTCTCTCTTGCTTCCCATGCACAAACTTGACTAACTAAAAACTATTGTCCCAACCCATACAAATTTCCTCTCTTTGGATTTCCTTTCTTGACTCACACTCTTCCCCAAGCTGATGGTACTCAACTCCCATGTGCCCAATAAATTTGGGATATGACCACTCACATCCACCCTCTTACATGTATTCAATGATTTGATTTTGAAACACTCAATTAGAAATGGGAAGGTTCATATACAAATAAAAATTTTAGGGAAATGGATTAAATTAATATGCATGGGTATTTCCCCCTTGGACCCCTCTTGGCCATTATCCTAGACACTCCCCTCTATTGTGGATTAATTCATCCCCCATCTCTTGTCCATGTCCCCTTAGCAGCTGGCATCACATTTTATTAATAAAACAAAGAAATGCAATTCACATATTACATCACTTTTGTCGTAGCCACACATTATGTCTACATAATCATTAATTAAACTGGGGATTATAATGGGGATGTTACATTAAAGATAAGATATCACCTCCATTAGGGATAAAAATAAAATATAGTACTCCATAGTCAATAGGATATATGAGCATCCACAATGAATTGATTTTAGTGGAAAGGGAAAAGGAAATGGTGGCATATTTGGGATATCAATTTGGATGGGTAACCATCTTAGGTGAGAAGGAGGAAGAAGATATAATCAATGAGTCTTTTCACCTTCATATGGAAATTATATTGGTAGAGGATTTCTTACCACTCCATTTGGAATTCATAAGAAAGGAAGTCCCTCTATCAATTTTCATTACCACCCCTCCTATGATGACTACTGGTTTATTGTCACAACCCATGTCAAGTGTAGTGTATATCCCACTAGTCACAATGCATGCAACTAGTTCTAGATTTGAGTTTAGTGTTTAGATCAAACAAAAATATTCTATAGTGGAGTATTCAAGATAAGGCACTGGAAGAGTGGACTCATTCAATATACCACAATTAGTTCTTATGATGGAAGGTGTGGAAGAGGGAGATGAGGTCCAACTGCAACTTTTCATTGACATCTAGAAGATAGATCTACCCTCACTTTCCAAGATCATTATAGAATCAGAAATAAATATGAAAGGAAGAGTTAAGGAGAAGTATGATTGCATGAGACAAATATGGATTCATAATCTATATCTAAAGGAACAAAAAATACAATGGGAAAAATAAAGAGAAGCGTTGCAGATACAATTCAAATAGCCTACAAAAAATTAGAGTCAATGGAGAAAACAAGGAACATAAACCACCACATTTTTATCTAACTAAATGGACTAGAGAACTATTGCACTAGTTAAGTTAAAGAAATAAGATTGAATACCTGAAAGTTTTAAGAAAAAGTTCATGAAGTTGCAATGGAGGTAGAATAAGAGTTGTCCACATGTTTTGAGGAGGTGCTCCCACACCTTCCTAAGGCCTTAGAAATCACATAGAAAGTAACCACTGTCAAAATCAAGGGAACAACAACACAATATAAATCACAATATATATCATCATGTCAATCATACGTGAGTGGGAAGAACCAAAATCACAATATAAATCATCATGTCAATCATACAAATCATTTGCAATTAGAAATTAAATAACAACTCAAATACCTAGATATTTGATGGTTATCCTCATATGATATTCGTTTAACGTTGATCCAATAGATCTCCTCTAGTAGTTGTTTTAATAATTTTACCAACACTTAAAGACTCAAAAAAATAATAAAATAAATTAACAAACATTTTTATGACTAAATAATAATTAAAAAGACATGAGTGCATGAATACCTGAATGAGCTCCTCTTGGTTTCAAGAATAATTTATTGGAATATTATAATCTTCGAGCAAGCCTCCCTCGATTTGATGGGGCAACATTAAACTCAACATTGACTTTTTTGTTGGTATGTTGTATCGAGGGAGGTTTACTCCAAGACTATCAAAATCCTAATTTATTCTCTACTAAATGTGGCCAACCATGTGAAGGTTAAATCTCTTATGGCAACTCCCCCCCCCC
>ML781198.1:681186-697696 GCA_009831015.1 Picea engelmannii | reverse complement strand
ACATCACTCTCAATTCCCCAATACCCAATCTATCTACTAGAAAATAGTTGAAGGAAACACATTAAGATTCATGCATAGACACTAGAAAAACAACAAATTCATAAAGAAACATATGTGGTTTTGTGGATAAAGAAACATATAGAAATCATTCATTAACATATGACATTCATTCATTCATTCATTAATCACATATACAAAATACTTCATCTCAATAAATTTAATCATCAAAAATATGTTTTAACAATATAGTAGATGATGTTTCTAAGTACAATCATTTATTTTTTGGTTTATTTCTACTTGAAATGAATTTAGAAAGTAGGTTGTCAGTTCCTTCTTCCCCTTTAGTTGTTCTGGCCTCTACATGTCTTATTGACAAGCTGGTCATGTACTCATGATGATGAGGTTGCTGCAAGGGGGGAGTGGATCATCAACTGCAATAAGAAAAAAAAAAATTTTGATATTTTTTGTTATTATTATTACAAGTATTTAATTAATAAAAATAACATTAGAGTGTTCTTTACCTGCTTGAGTAGTGGAGGCAAGCAAACTAGTTTCAAATGCGGCCATATGTTGATCTTATTATCTAATGTCATCCTCTAGATGTTGTGGAGTTGAAACAAGAAATGTTATAATTAATACACCATTTGCAATTAAATATTTTTAATTGTAATCCATACTACATTTTTATAGCACATGAAATACCTCCAGTACCAAGCTGCACACCACCTTCATTGGGTGGCACTCTACCGTCACTAGGTTGTGTTCCACTAGTGGGGACACTTGTTTCTTTGTTGGTTGCCTGCTTAAAACTAAAAAACAATGACTTTATGGCAAAAAATAATAATCAATAGATTTTACAAGTAATTGATTATAAATAATGGTTGTTGATTTTATTTACCCGTGTGTTGGTTTGAGTGTTGGAAGGTTGTGTTTCCCCCAATCTTTTTTTGAGTTCAACCATGCCTTGAAAGATGTGCTTGAAAGAACGCTTAAGGTATTCCTATGTTGGAGCTTCTTTGAAATCCATGCCCTACAAATTTTCATAACATTAACTTTGTTTCTTCTCCACAATTAAATTAAAATTGTAAACAATATATTATTTGGATGCAATTGATTTTTTTATACTTACAATTCATGCAACCAATTTTGAGTAACCACCCGGGCCAAGTTTGTGTTTCCCATGTTTTTAAATTCTCACCTTGGTGGCTTTTGATGTGTCTGGGAGCCTGTATTGAACATTTTCAAATACGTATTTAGATGTCGCAATGACGATAAAGCATCATAATTACATTATTAGAAGTGTCACATACCTTCCTGATCCAGGTGGTGTCTTTCCTTATTTTCAAAGCATATTCTCCTTTTCATCTTCCTGCAGGGCCTTCCAATCCCTCTCAGGAATCATTGGAGGATGCTCATACTTAGGGTTCTTTTGTATATGAACCCTATATTGGTCCCGCATATATTTTAAATATGCACATGCTTTTGAGGAGACTCCGTATTTACTCCAGATTTAGTTAATGAGCTCATATTTTAACTTGGAACTTTGTGAATTCCATCTTGTGCATATGGTGGGACCAAAGATATCCAATGTTAGGTCAATCATGCATTTATAAAATGTGTTGTTTCCTGCAAAATGTTATTATCATTAGTTTAAAATAATTGCACATTATACGTAAATTTCAATTAGATTGTACATAATAATTAAAGCACATCTTAAATACTTGGAAGATTTTATATTTTCATAGGGATGAGCTCATCGTTTACCAAAAATGTAACCTTTAATGTTCCCATGCTAGTGACATGGGAAGATATAGGAAATCATTCTTCGAAATGTGCAAAGCCTTTCTCTACATCAACATCATCCTGTGCACATTCTGGCATGTGCTCGTCAGGGCCGGGTGTAGTACCGACATCGACCCTAGAGGGTGTAGCTATCTGAGTGAATGGCATGCCGGTTTGAGTGACTCGTGTGCCAATATGATGTTTTTCTAGTGTAGTGACAACGCTAGTACCAACACCAACCTCCATAGCATGATTCCGGGGATCAAAATCCTACAAAAACTCCTGTAAAAATAAAACATTTTTTATAAAGGACTTGTAAGCGTATAAAAATTAAAATCCAAAATAGATAAAGATATTTCTTACCCCATAGATTTGAATTTTGTTCATCAAGGATTTAATTCTTTCCTTTATCTCCTATGTCCATTGTTGAATCTCAATCAAAGAAGCAAGTTCGATGTTTGATTTTCTTATAAGATTCTTTATTGTTTGGACTGGGTTGGGGGATGCAATTTTTTTTTCATCAATACGCTCTTCCTCTGTATAATATATGGAATTCTCTAAGGATGTTTCCTTTTCCCTGTCACCCTAGGACAATGGTGTTTCCAACAAAGCAATTCCAATGTAAGAAATAGAAAAAATTGAATAAAATCAAATGTATGCAAAATAAAGTTACATAACATCATTTTAATGGATGATTTACATGTAAAAAACATAACGTCAAAATATTTACAAATTTGTGTAGTGATCCTAATATGGTAAAAAATAGAGGATTGATATTATCATTAAATTTCTTGCCATATGAGTTTTTATTTCTAGTGTAGAGGATCATATTGAAGACAATGTATGTTTTTTGTCTCTATCAGATGTTTCTTGTCTCTATTAGTAAATGGTAATCATAAAATATAAGAGTCATTGCTTACAAGTTGGGTAAAATAGTATGTGTACCACCCTCATAATAGTAATGTATGTATCTAATTGATTCAAATTGTAATCAATCAACAACTATTCCCCTACAACTATTGAATTTATTGAACATACGAATACATGATTTCCTTCACACCCCTCAAATACACAATTGGCTTGCTTATTTTTTGTCGTGGGTTGTGTATTGTTTATAAAATTTGCAATATTCCCAGCTAATTTTGGCCTTCTGTCAATATACATAGATGCTCCTTTACTTTAATCATTGTCTTTTAGTTGTATATAATTTCCAACCACGCCAGATCTTCACATACTTTTTGTATATTGGACTAGTTGTATCCAATATTTGTAGATGTAATAGGGTCCCACATACTCCATCAATTCAGTTATTCCACCATAATAGAACTTTATTCCATCCATGGAAAATAACCCCAAACCATGTAATGCCGATGGAGCAATGCGGTATATCCTTTCCTTGACAAACAAATCAGAGTTTATTTGAGGAATATCCTTAGGTACCCATCATTTCACTAGATGGTTGTACCTCAAGGGAACCTTGATGTTGTCTATGCTCTCATCATCATAAGAACATGAACCCCCTTTAGTAGGAAATAATTCCATGCGTCTATGGAATTTTCTTCTAATATTCTCACCTCTAGTTGATTTTCTCCTATTAGACCTACTAGATGTCTCACTTTCCTCTATTCTAGTTGAAATTCCCTCACTCGATGAAGATAGATATGACAAATATCTATTTGGTTGTACGTCCTATAACAGTCCATCAAATGAGAAAAATATTTAGCAAGTTTCATAATGGTCTTGATGAAACATCTTGAGGAAAGCAAAAGAACATAATAATACAACTTACAAGTGACATAAACAACTATATGATGTAATAATATTGAACCTCCAATATTATATAGTGTTTGTTTTGTTTTTTAGGGAAATAATAAACTATTACAACAACAAAAACAAGTTCCATTTTTCAAACAGGGTATTCATTGTTGCAACAACATGCAAGGACATCATCAACAACACCAAATCATATTTATATTCAGTCCAAAACATTCCACTAGTCATTTCCACCATTATCCCCACCATGTATAACCTCCATACAAAATCAATAACCTCCATACAACATGCATGGAGAACATGTGGAGAACACCAATAATTAACCTCCATTCCTCTAATAAACTCTACAAAAATTTGTAATGAAGAAGTTCATGATACATATGTGTTTTTTCCACCTCCCATTTCCTTACAACATTCGAAAGAATGCACAATTTCTCACACTCTCACACATGAATCAAGATATTATCAATGATAAATTGGGTCTCTTCCCACAATCTTGTGGGCATAATTTCCTTTCTATGTGCCTAAATGACCACCATATAAGAGGATTGTGCCTCTCTAATGAGTGTGAGGAATCTTGATGTGTCACACTCATTAGAGAGGAACAATCCTCTTATATGGTGGTTATTTAAGCATGTAGAAAGGAATCTCTTCTCACTTTCCTTTCTATGTGCCTAAATGACTACCATATAAGAGGATTGTGCCTCTATAATGAGTGTGACATATCAATGTGCCTCATACTCATTAGAGAGGCACAATCCTCTTATATCGTGGTCATTTAGGAACATAGAAAGGAAACTATGCTCACATGCCATGTGGAAACTACATGGAATCTCTACCCACATGCCTGTGAGTAGAGTTGTATCATCTACAAATTTTCCCACAATCCTATGGGAACTATGCCCTTTTCGTTTCAAGGTTGTCAATGCATGCGTAATGTTTTCTTTATCCTATTGTTTCAAGGTTGTTAGCACATAGGTAACACCTTGTTGCTCATGTTTTTCCATCTATTTTATTCCTTTTTTTGTCATTTTCTTCATTTTTCTCACAAGAGTGAAAATTCCTATGTGACATCTTATGCCTTAGGTTAGTCATCCACACTACACAAAAAATTTATCATGAATTAAACCTACTCATTTTCTAGATGGGTGATGTTTTATCGCTGAAGTCCATACCACAATCTTTATCAATGGTACCTCAATTTTCAATTTCAGTTTTTCAAAATTCATTATTTTTCTTCTACATCATGGTTCCTTGTGGTTTAAAATACATATAAATATATGAGGAATGCAATTTCATTAAGCTCTTTTGAAAAGTAAATGTATAAACAACAATGCTAATAGATCCAAGTCATGATGGAGAAACTCGCTGAAAGACAACAACACAAGAAGTTTTAAATTAAGATGTAGCATATAACAAACATGTTCTTGTAGTTCATGGACACACAACAAGAAAAAACTTAGATGACCTTGTGATGCAGGAGCATCGTCAATGAGCACGCATGGCAGGACAACTTAGCACCTGAGGATCATTTTGGAATATGAAATGTTGGGAGTTACTGTGAATCTCTTAGAGCTGATAGAAAAATGGAAGTAGATAAAACGCTTGGAAGTTGATGATCATGAGTGATCTGGGAGTTTCACTCCTAGCCTTGAATGTAACTAAATGTAGGTAGTAGTTAGGTTTTCATTTGGAGTACACAAGTAGTCAGGGGGGGACCCTAAGAACCCTCTGAGATAAATAGAGGTTTTGTATGCCCAAATGAGGATGTTGCGAGTTAGTAGGAAATTTATGAGTTTTTAGTTGTTGTTTGATTATAGCTGTAGCCATTTTATTTCTGAGTGAATATAATAGAGGAAAATTGATCCAAATGCATGTTGTTGTTACTGTTTGCAATTCTTTGTTATTGTGTTTTCATGAATGAATGAATTTCTTTACGACTAGATGAAACTGTGAATGTTAGTATAAGTTTCAATTATTTCTCTTCTATTGAATTGGTGCAAGGTGTGCACACAAAATGCAAGGAGTGTGTTGACGAGACATGTTTCGATTTTGAAGCTTAGAAGAGATAGCATGAAACTTTCCTTTTGCAAGGAGTGCAAAGTGACTGTTGCAAGGCATGCATAGTCGTCTACAAGAACTCAAACCTTGCGTAAGAATCAGTTGCAAGGAGTGCACATATCTGAGATTCGGCTAAGTGTCAAATCGACTCTGTGAGAAGTTGAAAAACTAGAATAGGGGGGTGCTAGGAGGGTGATAAGAATTTATTTTCAGCAAATACTTTGATCTGAGTTTGAGGAAGTCCCCGAAACACAAGGAGTGCGTGGGAGATCAAAATATTCAAGGAGATCAAGCTCAGAAGGGATTACACTTTCCAAAAGTGCAGACAAAGCCCAAGAGACATACCCATAGGAAGAACTAAGGTCAAGCCCTTTGGACACTTATAAAACATTCTAAGTCAGAGTAAGCAGAATCTCAGGAGGGTGAGTAACATTCACCGTCGGATGAACTGCAAAGGAAGAGATCTGGCCATCAAATCTCGCGTCCAGACACATAGAAGAACAGACAATGAGAAGTCATATTTGGACAGTTAGAGTTGAGCGTGAGGACCAACATTCGTTGGATCCTGGGGTAAGTGCATGAACTTTAAACCTTTGGAAGTGTAGAGAGTAAGCAAACTCGTGAAACCCAAGTTTGCGATTTAATATCAACCGTTGGATCACGAAGAGATCTAGACCGTTGATCTGAGGTAGGTGCAGAATAGGGAATTGGGAAAAGGGAGGTGTGTAGTCTTCCAACTTCCTGAAATGAAAAATCATGATACGAAAAGGAGAGAGCAGAACTATCATATCATAGGGATTGTGGGTCATTGATCTGACATGAGCAGAGCTCAGAGTTCAAATTTCGAACATCGGAAGGACAAGCAAACAAATCTTCTGGAAATGTGAAAAGTGAAATTGTGAAGCACTTGAGAGGTAGGAACCAGGTCATAGAGAGGGGTCACATCATTGACTATTAAGGGGGGAGCTAGCACGTGCTAGGTCCCAGTTCGTGAGTTCAGAAATCGAAGAGTCAGGGTTGACTCACATGCAATTACTCGACTTACGATTTCACGAAGCGCCTTTTGGTTAAGATAGTGGTCACAACTAGTGGTCACGTGGGGGAGGGGAGGATTATGCCTGGTTCTTGTCCTCGCGGGAGGAGTTTCTCACAAGGGCCTGTGGAATTGTTCAGTGGAGATTCCCGTAGGGAATTGAAGAACTAATTTAGATCGAGGAAATCGAATATCCTAGACTGGGAGGTCAATAGACCTTGATGAGGTAGGGGCACTACATCAAGTGGTATCAGAGCCGAATAATTTCTTGTAGACAACAGGCAAAGGAGAGGATACAAAAGAACTCGAAGTTGTACTCTATGTGTGAGAGACAGTGAACACAATGCCACCGAGGAGATGAGTGGAGCCACCTTTATCCAATTGAGATGTAGAAAGGAAGATACAAGAACTTCATGCAAGATTAGAGGCGATGGAAGCAACACAGAGGAGGGAAATTGATGTTGGAGACATCAGTGATGTAGAGAACGAAGAAGTAGAAGTCGAAGAAGCTGGAGGAGAACATTTTTCCGAAGAACGCTTGCTAAGAGAAGTTTTCAGATTGGGAGCTAGAGACAAGACAAAGGTCCCAATGTACAAAGGTAACTTGGATGATGAAGAGTTGTTGAATTGGATATGATCCATGGAAAAATATTTTGAATATGAACACGTTGATGAGGAGAAAAGGGTGAGACATGATGTCACTAGGATCAAGGGGCATGCAACACTATGGTGGGATGAACTGCAGGCTGAGAGGTGAAGAAAAGGAAAACAAAAGATAAAGAATTGGGACAGAATGGTAGCCAAGCTAAAGGCCAAATTCATGCACAAATATTATCAGATCAATATGTTCAAGAAAATGCAAAACCTGAGATAGAAGGGTATGATAGTTAAAGAGTACATAGAGGATTTCTACAAGCTGAACATCGGAACTAGACAATGAGAAAAGGATGAAGAAAAAATTGCTAAGTATATAAATGGCCCTAGGTATGAAATCTAGGATGAGATCAACATGATGTCAGTGAGGACAATGGAGGATTCTTATTAGTTTTCACTGAAGGCAGAGGATAAGTTGGCCAAAAAACAAAACCAACGAGGCATAGCTAGAAGCCCAATCCCGAACAAAGGCAAGGGAGCTTCCCATGACAAAACATATAAATCCAAAGACGATATGGAGAAACCACACAGTCACTCGGAAAGAGGAGGAAGTTCCTGAGGAAGACCGGGTGGTAGAAGAAGTTCTTCTGGAAGAAGAGGCAGAAGAAGAGGAGGATAAGTAAGGTGTTATACCTGTGGAAAGATAGGACACAAGTCTTGGGAATGTCCTCAGAAAAAGAAAGAAGGAGAAGGTGAATCTCACATTTCGAAATCACAAAGAAGTGATGTTGAAGAAGAAGGAGCAGAGGATGGAATGACCCTAATGTTGAGAAAGGTTCTTTTGAAATGAGAAGTAGAATTTGAAAATCCAGTGCAAAGGAACAATCTATTCAGGACAACTTGCAAGACTAAGGACATAGTCTGCAAAGTGATAATTGACAGTAGGAGCACTGACAACTTAATATCCACAGAGATGGTGGAGAAATTGGAGTTGGAGACAACTGCACACCCAAAGCCATACAAAATCTCATGGTTGCAGAAAGGACACCAGGTAATGGTTACTAAACAATGCTTGGTTGAATTTAATATAGGAGGATATAAATATGAAATTCTAAGTGATGTAATTCCCATGGATGTATGCCATATTTTGTTAGGAATACCATGTCAGTTTGATAGGAATGTCATTCATGATGGGAGGAAGAATACATATACCTTGGAGAAGAATGGTAGAACACACATGTTTCTTCCAATATAAGAGAAGAAAGTGAAAGAGGAAGCCAACACAAGCATACTTCTTATGAGTGGGAAGGAATTCTTGAAAGAATTCAAGAAAGGATAGGAGATGCAGTTTTCTTTGGTGAGGAAACCCAAAGTTATGCTTACAAGTACTTCAATGGATGATTTTCCTGAAGAAGTTCAGGAATTGTTGGATAATTTTGCTAACATAGTGGTGGATGAGCTGCCTAACTCATTGCCACCCATCAGAAGTATCAACCATCATATTGATCTGATACTAGGAGCAAGTTTGCCAAACAAAGAAACACACAGATTGACACCTTGAGAGAATGAGGAGGTAAAGAACCAAGTCCAGGAATTGTTAGACAAAGGTTTAGTCAGAGAGAGCTTAAGTCCATGCACAATACCAACTATGTTGAGTCCAAATAATGATGGAGGATGGAGAATGTGTATAGACTCAAGAGACATTAACAAGATCACCATTAGGTATATGTTCCCTTTTTCAAGAATGGATGATTTAATGGACTGTTTCAGTGGATAAAATTTCTTTTCTAAAATAGATTTGAAAAGTGGATATCACCAGATAAGAATGAGAGAAGGTGATGAGTGGAAGACATCCTTTAAGTCAAATGAAGGTTTGTATGAGCGGCTTGTTATTCCATTTGTCTTAACAAGTGCACCAAGCACTTTTATGAGGTTGACGAATGAAATATTGAAAGATTTCATTGGAAATTTTGTGGTTGTATATCTGGATGATATACTGATCTTTAGCAGGACTAAAGAGGATCATTTGAAACACCTGACACTAGTGATAAGGAGACTACAACAAGAGAAGTTGTTGATAAATCTGAAGAATTCCTTTTTTATGAAGACACTCATTTACTTGGGTTTTGTGATCTTTTCAAATGAACTGAAGATGGATCTGGAAAAGGTGAAAGAAATCAAAGAATGACCATCACCAAGAAGCATGTTTGAGGTAGAAAGATTCCATGGATTAGCAAGTTTCTATAGGAAGTTCATTAGAGATTTCAGTGGAATTTGTGCACCAATGATGGATACAGTGAAGAAGAAGCACAAGTCTTTTAAATGGACAGAGGAGGTCAAGAGAATATTCAATATACTGAAGGAGAAAATAACAGAACAACCAATTCTGGCCTTAACTAATTTTGGAAAGACATTTCAAGTGAGATTTGATGCAAGTGGAGTTGCAATTGGAGCAGTTTTGAGCCTGGATAATAGACCTGTTGCCTATTTCAGTGAAAAGATGAATGAGGCTAAGAGAAAATATTCCACATATGATAAGGATTTTTATGACATAATTCAAGCCTTGAAGAAATGGAGATGTTACCTTGTCCCACAGGAATTTGTCTTGTATAGCAATAAACAGGCCTTACATTTCATAACCAGACAGGAAAAATTGAATCAGAAGCATGCAAAGTGGATTGAGTTTATGTAGAATTTTACTTTTGTCATAAAACATACTGCTAGGAATGCTAACAAAGTTTTTTATGCATTGAGCAGGAGATGTTTGATTCTGCAAGAATTTCAGGTGAAGACCTTGGGGTTTGAACACCTTAAAGATATGTATTGTGATGATGTAGATTTCAAGGAAGCATATGAAGAATGTGCACATCCTGTACTAAGAGAGAGAGAGAGAGGGATTTTTGTTCAAACGCAATCAGTTGTGCATACCAAAATGATCAATGAGGGACAACCTTTTGAAGGAAAAGCATAGTGGAGGATTGGTTGGACATTTTGGCCATGATAAAACATTTGCATAGTTGATCATTTCATACTATTGGCCAGGTATGAGGACAAAAGTGATGAAATTAGTGAACAGATGTAAAATCTTCGAACATGCAAAAGGTAAACGACATAACACTGTATTGTATAACCATTGCCAATACCAGAGAGGCCTTGGGATGAAATAAGCATGGATTTTGTGTTGGGACTCCCAAGAACGCAAAGAGGATGTGATTCCATATTTGTGGTGGTGGATAGATTTTCAAATATGGCACACTTTATCCCATGCCAGAAGACCAGTGATGCAACACATGTTGCAAATCTATTTTTCAAGGAAGTTGTGAGACTTCACGGCCTACCCAAGAGCATTGTCTCGGGCATAGACACAGAATTTGTTGGTCATTTTTGGAGAACATTGTGGAAGAAGTTGGGGACAAACTTTTTCCTTCAGCTCAACTTATCACCCTCAGATAGATGGACAGACTGAGGTGGTAAACAAAAGTTTGGGAAACTTATTAAGGAGTCTGGTCACTGAGCATCATAATCAGTGGGATCATATTTTTCCTCGAGCAAAATTTGCATACAACGACTCATCAAACATGATCACTGGAAAGAGCCCATTCTAAATATTGTATGGAATGCAACCAAGGGGAGTATATGAGTTGAGAGACTTGGGACACAGTGAGATCAAAAGTATTGGAGCAGAATATTTTTCTATAGAAATGCAGAAACTCCATAGCTAGATCAGAGGATAGTTGTAGAGCTCTAGCCAAGAGTATAAGCACAGAGTTGATCAACATCGCAGGGAACTTCAATTTCAAGTAGGAGATCAGGTTGTAGCACATCTCAGGAAAGAAAGGTTCCCTAGGGAAACATATAACAAGCTAAAGATGAAGAAGATATGGTCATGTAAGATCTTAAGGAAGTTTGATGTAAATGCCTACGAGATTGAGATTCCAGATGATGTGGGCATATCACCCATATTCAACATTTTAGACATGTATCCTTACAGGAAAGATGACACAGAGGGAGCAGAAAACCAAGAGAAGGTTCAGTGGGAGAAACAAATTCCTATAACAGAAAAACCATAAATGGAGAAGATCGTTGATCAGATAATTGGCAAGAAGACGAGGAGGAAAACCTATTTTGAATATCTGGTCAAGTGGAAAGGGCACCCAATAGAAGATGCCAGTTGGGAGAATGAAGCTGATATCCAGAAGCATGGAAATTCAGTGCAGGAGCTCATGGACAAGAGTCCATAATTTTTTTTCCAGGAGAGTATGATGAAGGAGCACCGTCAGTGAGCATGCATGGCAGGACAAATCAGCACCTGAGGATCATTTTAGAATATCAAACACTGGGAGTTACTGCAAATCTCTTGGAGCTAATAGAAAAATGAAAGTAGATCAAACGTTTGGAAGCTGGTGATCACGAGTGATCTGGGAGTTTCACTCCTAGCCTTGAATGTAACCAAACTTAGGTAGTAGTTAGGTTTTTGTTTCGAGTAGATGAGTAGTCAGGGGGAACCCTAAGAACCCCTTGATATAAATAAAGGTTTTGTACACCCAAATGAGGTTGCGGCGAATTAGTAGGAAATTTCTGAGTTTTTAGTTGTTGTTTGATTATAGCTGTAGCCATTTTTTTTCTGAATGAATATAACAAAGGAAAATTGATCCAAATGCATGTTGTTGTTGATGTTTGCAATTCTTTGTTATTTTGTTTTCATGAATGAATGAATTTCGTTACGAATAGATGAAACTATGAATGCTAGTATAAGTTTCAATTGTTTCTCTTCTATTGAATTGGTGCAAGGTGTGCACACAGAATGCAAGGAGTGCGTTGACAGGACCTGTTTCGATTCTAAAGCTCATAAGAGATAGCATAAAACTTTCCCTTTGCAAGGAGTGCAAAGTGATTGCTGCAAGGCGTTCACAATTGTCCGCAAGAACTCAAACCTTGCGTAAGAATTGGTTGCATGGAGTGCACAGATCTGAGATTCAGCTAAGTGTCAAAGAGACTCTATGAGAAGTTGAAAAACTAGAATAGGGGGGTGCTAGGAGGGAGAGAATAATTTATTTTCAAGAAATCCTTTGATATGAGTTTGACAAAATCCCCGAAATGCAAGGAGTGCATGGGAGATCGAAATCTTCGAGGAGATCAAGTTTAAAAGGGATAACACTCACGATCAGCTTCATAGGAAGAGATCTGGCTGTCAAATCGCATCCAAACACTCAGGAGAATGCATAAGGAGAAGTTAGATCTGGACCGCTAGAGTTGAGCATGAGGACCAACATTCGTTGGATCCTAGGGTAAGTGCATGAATTTAACCCTTTAGAAGTGCACAGAGTAATAAAACTTGTGAAACCCAAGTTTGTGATTTAATATCAACCATTGGATCACAGAGAGATCTAGATCGCCGATCTGAGGTAGGAACAGAATCGAGAATCATGAGAAGGGAGGTGCATAGTCTTCAAACTTCCTGAAATGTGAAATTCTGATACGCGAAGGAGAGAGTAGGACTGTCAGATCATAGGGATTGTGGGTCGTTGATATGACGTGAGCAAAGCTCAAAGTTTAGATTTCAGACATCGGGAGGACGAGTAAACAAGTATTCTAGAAACACAAAACACAAAATTGTGAAGCGCTCGAGAGGTAGGCCCCAGTTCATAGCAAGGGGTCACATCGTTGACAGCTAAGGGGGGAGATAGCACATGCTAGGCCCCATTTTGTGAAGTTCCTTTTGGTTAAGAGTGTGTTCACAGCTAGTGGTCATGTGGGGGAGGGGAGACTTGCACCTGGTGCTTGTTCGTGCAGGCGAAATTTCTCACAAGGACCTGTGGAATTGTTCAATGGAGATTCCCACAGGGAATTGAAGAGCTAATTCAGCTCGAGGAAATCAAAGATCCTAGACTGGGAGGTCAACAGACCCTACTGAAGTAGGGAAACTGCATCACCTTGCAACAACTACCTCTATTGCCTTAATCACACACCATACCTTCAACAAATGTCATTTACGAACAATCCTTCAATATAGACACAAAGATCTTTGTCCATCCCCTAACAAGGATAAACCGAATACATGAATATATAGTCTTGAGGCCTACTTCCAATTCATAGGTCAATCAAAGGATGCTAACAAGATTTAGTCACTGAAGTACACATTGATTATCAATCCATAACCTATTGTCAAAGACAGCTAGACCTTCACATATACAAATCAAACTACCCCTTAGCACCGAGGACTATTGTTCATTATATTTGTGAGAACTTATGTTTTCAACAAAGTCCTCTTAGTCACTGCTACAAAGTTTCTATTACTTATGGTCATATTTCTGAATGCATGCTTAGATAGAGGCCTCATTTTTCATTGATTGCATCCTTGCAAGTACAAGGTTTTCACACAATATTGCTCCACACACTCCACAATGGAAAATTGATATATAAGGGTGCCCAATGAACTAAGAAAAGGTGCCAAATGTCATCATTGTTTAAGGGTTCTTTTATTGTCTAATAAATTGCAGATTTGTTGCTTCATTAAGTGCATATAGTTTAAGTCTCATTTCTTTGCAATGTCTTGAGTGATTCTTGTTCTAAATTATCTCAAGTAACAAATTGATGCTAAACATGTGCCAACAACCTCATTAAATTATGGGACAATACCTCTCATTGATCATTTTTCACAAGTTAATATCACTATTTAAAGGGTACACAATTAAACTTAATCCTACAACACTTCTTTACAGAGTTTAAGATTCAAAATTTATGACTCTCTCACCTTTCTAATCTCAGGTTTAAATATAGTATATACAATCATTGTATGTTTTCCTTGATCTTTGGGTTAATGGAAAATGAAATTCATGGTCTTGGGCATATAATGAGACTGATGAACTCATATAATTGAAGACATTGTTTTAGCATTTCTCTCTTTGAAATACTTGGCATAAAACTCATAAAAAGGGCCACTGTGGGAATTGTATAATATTGCAATCTTCTCATTACAATTTTGTTGTTTCAATGGTATGATATTTCATTGTTGGCTCATGTTTATTTTCTATCACATTACATAGTCTAGATATTTCTTTTACAACATCTAATATCTAGTTACATTTTCCAAATATTGGCAGCAGTGAATGATCTTTGGCACAAGTTTCTTTACACTACATGGCAACTAGATGCTACAATTCTTCCCATAGGCATGTATGCAGAGTTTCCATGTAGAAACTCTCCCCACATGCCTGTGGGAATATTTGTTGATGCTAAGACTTTGCCCACATGCTTATGGGCAGAGTTTCCATGTGGCAACTACATGGAAAATCCGCCCATAGGATTCAAGGGGTAATTTAAACTATTGAAATCGTGAACAATGGCACTTGCAAGTGTGCAACCCTTAAACTTGTGAAGAAGATGATTACAATGTACAATGTAAAAAAACATTGTGTTCTTAGTCATGTGAGGAAGACCACTTTGTGAAAAAAAATCACAACTACAAGGATAAGGAACAAAAACTACTTTTATGGTCTAAGCATTGACCAAGAAAGTTTCTTTATGAATGAGGAGCCAAACCTTATCCCTGACTTAGAAGTTGGGTGGGATGCAATCCTTATCATGGAATTGTTTATGTTTTTTGTTGTCTCCATAAGAATGTCTTCCACTTGTTGTTGCACATTATAAATTGGATAAATGATCATTGATTCTTTGTCAACTTCCTTTTGCACTGATGCAAAGGTGCTCACATTGGGTGGTAGTTAAAAAGACAAATATATTGGTGTTGCAGGTTAAAATCCAAAATAGAGTTTGAAACTGTTATGTTGTGTATAGTTGCATGGAGCGCTATTGTCATTGTGTTGAATTAAAGACAAATTACCATCCCATTAGGAAAAGAGAGAAATATTTGGAAGAAGATTTTATCTTTCTAGCAATCTTGAGACAAAGATAGATGCCCCATTTATATATGCATTAAATTCATTGCACAATAAGTAGTGAAAGTATGATATTTGAGTAGAATAAGTGGAATTAAGAACTGTACATCTTAGATCAAGATGGCAATAAGATTTATCCATATTTTCCTAGTATAAATTGAGGATTTGAGGTTGGAAAATATCATCTTGGGATATATTGGGAATTCTAGGAGTAACTTGGCACACCATGGAAGAAGCGAGGATGAATATCTTGATTGTGAAGCTTGTGTTCTTGAGAGACCTATAATATATCTATAACTAGTAGGTGTAGGCTGCCTAGGGTTGTTTAGATCCTTCCATATTATATTCTCTTGGCCTATAATATAAGCCCTTCTTGAGAGATTAAGGCTGAAAAATATTAAGATGGAAGGAGCCTAGGTTTGGGTGAAGAAGCAATATTAAACATAAATATGTGTAACTATATGCTATAACTTCTTGATATTTAATGAAACATAGATAACTCTTGGCGCCCCCCCCCCCCCCCCCCCCCCCCCCCCCTCCACTAATTGGTGTTAAATGAATTCATGCATGCTTATGTTTTATTTGTGTATTACACTAGATATTAATAAGAAAATTGAATTTGGTTTGTAGACTAGAATCTTCCAAAGAAAGAGAAAAAGTGTTCTTGTTTGCTAAAGTGTTGATGATTAGTTGACTCTTTTACAATGTGTATCTAACATCTACACAGTGTAGTCTTCATTGATTTGTGCAATGAACATTATATATTTGACATGTTTTCTAAAATGTCAATGCTTAATTGTTGCTTATCACTACAAATACACACTAGAAAGTCGATGTTACATTTTTTAATAACAAAAAAATAATAAATGGTAGCCACATGTAAAATAATAGGTAAAAAAACCAAGTCATTGCAAGAAACCATAAACTACCATCCTGAATGGAAAACTAATGACCCACAAACACCCCCAAACTCAACTTGACCAACACCAAAGCAGATATTGGGAAATAAACCAAAAATTTCATAGGAAAATTAAACCTTGACCTAAAGGGAAATAAAATCACACAACATGAATCAACCTAGCTAGTAGCTCAAATAGGGAACAATTAAACTAACATATCCTAATAACTTGAACTTTTTTTTTTTTTTTTTTGTGGCTTTTTTTTCCACTCATCTACTCAGATTTCCAAATTCTCCCAAAAAATAACTTGAGCAATTATCATAATCAAATGTGTTGGATTACTGAGAGGGGGGGTGAATCAGTAATAACGTAATTATAATCCTTTTTCTTCAAATGTTATATCAATGTAGAATTATTATCCAAAAGTGAGCAGTAATAAATAAACAATCACACACATGAACAGTACACCA
>ML781198.1:608545-674439 GCA_009831015.1 Picea engelmannii | reverse complement strand
AAATGGCAAATTGGTGTGAGGTGGTTTCTCACATGAAAACCAATTTCCATAATTAATAAATGAATAATATGTGAGACAAATTTTCTCTCACAAATATTAATCATTTTAATTACAAGTGAATAATAATAATGTATGAGTTATTACAGCTCATAAAATGCATAATTAAATGCATGAGCACTTCATAAAAGCATTAATCAAACTAATATGAAAAATGCATGAAGTATTTTTCCCACAAATGCACAATTAAATGCGTGGGAAATAAAACTCAAGAAAGCATCTTTTTAATCCACTTAAACACTTTTGTTGCCACCTTAAAATCAACATGGCACAAATTAAGAAGTTCTTTCACGTGCGGAGATCCATTCAAATCACACCTCCCCACAAAAGAAACTTTTGGTCTCCAGAAGTATCATCTTCAATCCATCACCAAGTGCATGCAAATGTCTCTGAAAGGCACGTTCCCTTAAGACTCCTTCACCCATGTTCTTTGGAATCGAAACGCAACACCGATACCTGCAACTGCTACAATGCAAATGCCTAAAAAAGGCACATCCCCTCAAGACTCCTTCACCTCTGTTCTTCGGAATCCGAATGCAAACGCCCACATCTCCTTAAAGTTGCAACCTGTAATTGATGATAACCTGGATCTGTGACTGATCATACCTTTTTACATTTATTTTTTTCGAAACACTTGCCAAGAGTTTATAACCACACTCATTGGTCAAGTTTACAAGAAAATGCCAAAAATAGGCTTAGGCAAAAACACCTCAATCAACTTTTTACAAAGAAGCCAACAAGGCTTGATGCGTAAAAATACACCTCTCACTCTTCCTCACATAAGAGTGGCTAAACAAGCCTTTTTCAATGCTTCATAATCATCTTTACATCAAGTTTTAATGGCAATTATGGCCTTTACATGGCATTTGCAACAATTTACATGCCAATTTTGAAATGCCAAATGGAAATTACATGATAATTCAATGTGCCAATAATGTGCATAAGATGGGAAAACCATACCCTCTCTGCGCTCATCTTTCATGGCTTTTATGTGCTCGATTTCCTGCATGAAAATCTTATTGCATTGGCTGTAATGATGAGGCCTTCTCCAACAGCTAGGCATCTTTGAAGTTCTAAATGGTGCTAGGCCCGAGAGCTTATGAACTTGGTTTAATGGCCCTAGCCCTCGGCTCAACTGGACTGTCCTTTGTCAAAGGTCAACCATATCATTTGCAAGGCCTGGAATGCACTATCACTCTTCGACTCTTTGTTTTGGTCTCCCTGCACAATGGAAACAAAACTATACAAATCCATGCCTTGAACAAGGCCCGTATCCTTAGATTCTTGGCTATCAATGTTGTGTAGGAATTCGGCTCCAGTAGGGAAGCATATGAGCAGCGCACATAGTTTGATTTCCAGCTCTGTATTGAACGTCAATAGCTCCAAAACACTGAATCACACTGCCAACACAAAGGTTTTCTGGATGACAGTTTCTATTTCTCATGATGACGTATTGGCAAAACGCGTGGGCAAAACGTGTTCACCACAGCTTGGTTCAATGATTTTTCTCTATGACAGCCAAATCCTTCTTTTCATGTAGAAAATTGGGCCGCGGATCAAATTTTGACTTTCGGGCCTTTTGTGATCTGTATAACAACAAAAAAATGAATTCATTTCACCGTGCCATTTTTTTCTGGATCTGGAACCAACTGTCATAGATGAGCATTGAACCGCCGCTTGCATTCATCATAGAAACCATATATTTTGTTGATTGAAGCACATTCATGGTTTCCCCTTAAAAGAAAAAATTTCTTTGGGAATTTAATCTTGTAGGCAAGGAGAAGGCATAATGTCTCTAAGCTCTGCTTCCCACGATCCACATAATCACCCAAAAACAAATAATTTGCTGATGGTGGAAGGCCACCATACTCAAATAGCCTTAATAGATCAGAATATTGTCCATGTATATCACTGCAGATCTTGGTAGGGGCCTCGAGCTCAAGCAAATTGGGTTGAGAAATGAAAATATCCTTGGAGGTCAGGCAGAGTTGTTGGATCTCAGCCTCAGAGAGTTGGACTTGTTTAGTTGATCTTCTCTCTTTCGTGTCCAGCAGTTGCACGATTATGTTGTCGACTAGACTCTGCTCCATCACACCCACAAACAACAGGCAATAATAATGCCCAAACACAACTCAAACTTCCTTTTTATTCTTCTATTGAGTCAAAAACGACCTTCAAACAGAGATCCTCATCTACAATGGCCGGTCCAGGATCGAATCCCGAATAGGGAGAGAGGGGGCACCTGAACTTATTACGTTAACCTGTAATAGAGCTGTAGCTTCCTATTGCAGTGGCCAGATTGGTTTCCGACATCCAAATGCCCTTTTTTGGTTTTCTCTTGTCCAGTCCTTCACAATGATGCCATTACTTCTCGATTCCAAGTCAGAAAATTTTTGAGTGTTTTCCATCAAAAGAGAGATACATGTCCCCATAAAACTTGAAATTTTGCAACATATCAGAAATAAAACTTGCATAAACATTATGAACTACTTACTGAACTAGCACCAAGCACTTTCATCTCGTAATTGTGATTTTCCAATGGTGGATGGAGCCTCCTTCTTCACAGGCTCTTTTACATTCTACTTGTTTAACTTGTGGCAAATTTCAAGGTGCAATTTCCAGCACTTCTTCTCCCAATGGCCACTAATTTGGAGAAATTGCAGAAATTCCTTTGTCTTCCACTCAGCTGTACATTCCTTGTAGGAGGATACAAAAGGTTCTTCTTATGCTTGGTCTCACTTCTCATGGACACATCCATCTTATTAACCCACATTTTCTTTGTTTGATGCTTAACTACATCACGGTTAGAAGATCTATGGAAGCAATCATTTCTCTTATATGCAAAAGAAGAACTTGAATGACTGTTATACCTTCCTTACTTGTCCTTGAACTGATGAGGACTAACTGTCTTGATTCCCTTCTTGGAATCCGGTGGTGAAGAGATGGCTTTCGCTTCAGCAACTTTCGAGCATTTTGCTTTCTCTTCATGTCCATAACCCAAGCCTGCAAATGGTTTTCTTGGTACAACCCCCAATGGCTGGGTGACTCCTTGACCATTAATGCCAAGTCCACCTCCTCTATACCCCATCTTTGTGAGGATCTTCATGCCAACATTAGTTTCATATTGAGAGAATACAGAACATGAAGAAACATCATATACCTCAGTTTGAGATGCAACATCCATCTTCTCAACCTTCTTCAACTTAGCCAATAACTCTTCTTTGGATCGAAGCATCTCCTAAAGGTGTCAGCGTCAGAAGTCACTCCTAGATTGCTTGCAGGAGCAGAGCCCAATGCCCATCAGTTTTATGTCACGATCTATTTAATGGGGTGATCAAATGGGTAAAGACTCGAGAATATATAGCTTTAACTCAGGAAACTAGGCCTGGTATATAGAAAGCAAGGGAGGTCTTGATCCAACTTCCGTCAGTAGATGATTAAAGGGTGGTAGATGGAAGACTTGTAAGAAGGGTGAGCAAGACTGCCTCTAGTGACAGGCCTTCATAAGCTTGAGGATGAAAAACTCAGAAGCCAAGATCCTCTTGGTCCAAAGATTCAAAGAGTTGAGGGGTGACTTGACTGAATCCTCCAATTCCAAGTCGTTCAGCACTAATAAAATCATAAGAACCGATTAGAAACAATGCAACTATTACAGTGATCCAACCTACATCATCCTATAACAACTACAACTCGACTGGATGCTCCAATTTCGAGCTGTTCTAACACAGTAAACAAAGAGATGGAAAAGAGGCTAACATCCATAAAGTAAGAAGTCTCAAATGCCTTATACATTAACCAGAGTGGCCAACGCTTCATCAAAACTTTAAAATCGGGAGCCTTTCTCAACCATTGATGATTACAAAATACAAAGGATGAGTTTATATACTCAAAGAAATTCGCCTAACATCGGTGTGCTCAGTCATCCAAGGGTTGGTGTCCCTTCAGCCAAATTCGGACGGGTATTCTTTGTCAGACGCCACCTTAACTGCGCGTGGCTCCTGCAAGGGGAGTAGTTGAGCCATTAAGTGTCGAGCTAGTGTGTGCAGACCTACTCTGGCTAGTCGAGGACTTAGCATGGATTCTTTGGAAAAATGGGTACACAGGACCCTCTCGAGCAAACCGCTTGATAGAACCTCCATATCTCACACTTAATGAATGAGGAGAGGTTTCAAACACCCCCTCCCACCTTCATTTACTTCAAATGAGAAACAAGATTGAGATCGGATTCTGATGTCACCTGGAGATCGCGATGATCCCCTCTGTGACTGAACTCGACGCCTTTGGCTCTTCTTGCATAGCTCTTTTTATTCTCCAAGTGACCATGGGCTGTGACCACGTGTTCATTCTCAATGACGCTTTCGGCGTTCATGAATGGGAAGGGGCTGATCCTTGCTCCTCATAATCACGAAGAACGAAATGTCGAGACGGCTTAATTTGGCACCACGCGTCCCTTTTAGATCTGACGGTCCTGGACTCACTCGGGGATATTATGGGCCCGGGTCTCGGACGCCTTGGCACTTCGTGTTTTGGGGATATGAAGGAGTTGTTCCTTGTGCGTCGGAGTCGCGATGAGCAAAAAGGCGAGGGGCCTAATCGCGCACCACATGTTCCTTTTGGATGGACGGCTGGGACGGCTCCGTGACACTGCGGGCCCGACTTTGGGCGCCTTTGGCGTTTTTGGGGTTCAAGGTTTCGAGATATAGGACAACATGGAACCTTCACCCTTCGAACTCCCGAATGATGAAAAGCCGACGTGACTAGATCTCACACCACGCGTCCGCTGGATGGATGGCTTCTATCTTTCCCTGCACGCAATATGGGTGCTATCCATTGCGCTAACCTCGACACAACTTCGCTAACCGCAATTTCCACCCATCGTCGATCTATTCTTATGGATGAATCTGAACCGTCGACAATATAATCTCACTCACTTACTTGCTTGGAAGCCTGAAACAGGATTTTTCGTGCTGTGCTTGGGTGCTTCTCGGGCAACTTGTAGACCTAAATACTCTTGTGCTCAGGACAAGAATTGTTACTAACATTAGGCTCCATGGGGGATAGAGTCATCCCTGCGATGCTCTAAGGACTCATTTTGCAGTTCCAGTGCCTTGTTGTTGGGCTATGGGGTCATTTATTTAAAACTTAAAGACGGAAAGAAAAACAACATTTACAACCACGAAAGAGCCATGTGCGGCTCAAGAGAAAAATCTTTTTAGGAAATGCCCATTCACAGGGCCATTGAAAGCTTCTCGATCTTTCAAATCCCATAACCTATCTGTATTATTCGAGAATACTTTGGAGACTTTGAAAGGCCCAATCCACAGGGCTTCGAATTTTTCATGCTTGCCTTTATCTTGCTTAGGAGCATCC
The DNA here is from genome assembly GCA_009831015.1 of Picea engelmannii. Taxonomy (NCBI): domain Eukaryota; kingdom Viridiplantae; phylum Streptophyta; class Pinopsida; order Pinales; family Pinaceae; genus Picea; species Picea engelmannii. Next base: position 669,012 of record ML781198.1, on the reverse strand, counting down.
CATTTCAGTAATAGGTCTCCTATCTAAAACTCTTCCTTCTTGGCCTTCTTATCAAAAACCTTCTTGATCCTTTGTTGATGGTCCTGAATTCTGTCCATTACCTGCTCCCTGGCCTGCTGGACTTCCACTAGATGATGAATTCTTCTGACCATGTCATCAGGTTCTTCTTGATCATCCTGGAGGAATTTTGCTATAGGAATGGCTAAATGAGAAGGAAAAATAGCCTCTTCTCCATAGACTAATTGGAAAGGAGAGACGCCTATAGATCTCTTTGTTGTCACTCGATCGGCCCATATAGAAAATTTCAATCTTGAATGCTAGATCTTCTTGTTGTCTTCCAATAGCCTTTTGATGATCCTTATTAGACTTTTGTTGGAGGATTTTGCTAAGCCATTTCCCTGGGAATAATATGGGGTGGAGTGAATCAGCTTGATCCTGAATTGCTCACAAAACTTGGCTAACATCTCATCCCTAAAAGAGGTCACGTTATCAGTGACAATCTTATTTGGGTAGCCAAATCTTGTGATGAGGTCCTCCAGGAATCCAATGATTACCTTGTGAGAAGCATTCCTGGTGGGGATAGCTTCAATCCACTTGGTAAAAAAATCTGTAGCAGTCAAGATCCATCTATGCTACCCACTGGAAGCGGGGTGAATTTCTCCAATGAAATCTAGGCCCCATTGTTGGAAAGGTCCTGAAACAACCACAGGATTTAGCGGCAAGGACTTGAGTTGTTGTTTTCCTGCAAATCTTTGACATTGGATACAGGCTCTAACTCTTCTATGGACATTAGCGAACAAGGTGGGCTAGTAGTACCCGTCTCTGAGAATTTTGTGGGCTGTGGCCTTCCAGAAATGGTGCTCTCCACATAGGCCGTTGTGAAATTCAACCATGATCATATCGGCCTCTTGTGAATTCATACATTTTAAAAGCACCCCCAGGGGGTCTTTCCAATATAAAATTTGATTGATAAGGTAGTATCTGACTGCCTTGAGCTTCAGATCTCTTTCTTTGTTTCTTTGAAGGCTGTCTGGAGGCCACAACTCTTGCAGAAAGTATATGACATCCTTATACCAAGGACATGGAGCCAATGGGGGCTCCCTTTAAGGGTCCATGTCAGAAAGCCGACCCTGCTAAATTCCTGAGCATTCGTTGATGAAACTTATCCCCAAATCTTGGCAATTGGCTTCAGAAATTGGAATTGGATTGGCTAAACCTTGACCTTTGATCAATTTGGTAGGCTTTATTTCCAGGTCAAATTCCAGAATCTTGGCTATCCACTTACTCCTTCTCCCGTCTATGTCAGGCTGAATAAGAATGTCTTTAATAGCAGCTGAGGGGACATAAGCGATGATTTTTTAATATAGGACATAGATTATAAATGCCTTGAGAGCCTTTACCAGGGCATAGGCCTACTTCTCCATAGTGTCATACCTGACTTCAACATCCCTCAATGCTCGACTTAAAAAGGCAACAGGCTGCTCTAGCCTAATCTCGTTTGTTTGTAATAAAACAGTAGCCACTGTGTCAGGTGAGGCAAAGGAGAAAATAAGGAAATCCTTTGAGTAGTCGGGACTAATAAGCACAGGGGATTTAGTCAGGGCCTTCTTTATCTGCTCAAAGGAATGTCGCGATTCAGAAGTCCACCTCACTTAATTTCCTTTCCTTAGCATGGATGTTATAAGTTTTACCTCCTCAACAAAGTTAGCCACAAACCTCCTCAAAAAATTAATCTTACCAAGGAAATATTGGACCTCCTTCTTGGACCTCGGGATTGATAAGGCTTGTATTGCCTCAAATTTGCTAGGGTCAATCCTGACTCCTTCCACTGATACTATGTGGCCTAGTAACTTTCCCTCCTGCATGGTGAACAGAGATTTCTTGGGGTTTAATGAAATGCCAAAACTCCTGCATTTCAAGAAAACCTTCATGAGATGACAACAGTGTTCTTTATCAGATTTTGAAAACACTATGATGTCATCCAGATAGATGACCACAAATTTATCCTTTTCCCCAACAAAAGCTATGTCCATGGCACGCTGAAATGTTTCCCCTGCATTCATTAATCCAAATGGCATCTTGGCATACATGAATGTACCCCATGGAGTGGTAAATGTCGTCTTTTCCCTGTCCTCAGGCAGAACAGAGACTTTATTGTAGCTAGAGAAATCGTCGATCATGGACATATTGGATGCTCCTATTACCCTTTGCAGTATATGTTCCATCTTTGGTAAGGGGTAGTTATCCTTTTGTGAGCTCCTGTTCAGGTTTCTAAAGTCTACACAGAGTCTGATTTCTCCATTATTTTTCCTTACTAGTACCAAGTTGGCCACCCACTCTGAGTATCTCAGTGGCACGATGATTTGGGCCTGCAACAACTTCTTCACTTCCCTCTCCATAATAGGCAACAGCATAGGATTGATCTGTCTTAGCTTCTGCCTAAATGGCTTTGCCTCACTTTTCAATGGGATCTTATGCTCAATGATAGAAGTGTTATATGTTTTGAGATCTTCATCGGTCTAGGAAAACACATCAGCAAATTCCCTCAGAAGTCCAGCGTATTTAGAACTCAACTCCTTTGTCAGACTTCCTGACAAATTGACCAACTTGGGCTCACTCTTAGTGCCAATGTTGCACTGAATTGTATCAGCATCATCTTCTGAGATCTCCCCTTTTAATGCCACATCATTTCTATCAAAAATCCTTTCCAAAGGAACCAGTCCCCTTGGAATATGATTGTTGGGGAGCTGCATAATGTTGTGCTCTGCTATTTTACTCAGAAACTTACCCCCATCAAGCTCTTCTTCAGAGACAGAGTCTTGGTCGATATGCATCTCTGAAAATTATTCAACATTCTCCAAGAATTTCTTGATCTCGAGATCATCCTCGAATACCTTCCAATGTTTGACGTTGTCAGGTATGGAGGGACTGTATTTTACTTCTACATCATATCTGAATTTGGGCGGCAAGGGTACTTTGAAATTGCTTGCTAACATAGCCAAGGAATCTGCCACTGTGTTCTCCTCTCTTGGGATGAACGAAATGTTAAATGTTGAGAAGAAACTATCAATTAGGTCCTGTTGACACTCGGAACTGAAAAGGGTTGCAGAAAATCAATCCCGAGGAAACCTCGAACCACTTTGGGTTAGAAGCTACCCTCCTCCAACCCGAGAGGGATATCTCGAATAATGTCACAAAATAATCTTCAGTAAACGCAAAATGGTGGGTAGATTTATGGGTAAATGATGGTCTTGGATTCTTAGAGTTTGGGGGTTAAACCAGGGAAATGGTCCATTGAGCATGGAGTCAAGTGAAAACCGAGGAAAGGAGATAATAGAAGTGATCATTTAACTTGCGGAAGGTGAGGCAAAGTAAGTCTATCTTTCAGTGATTTGATAATCATGATGCAGTCGCAGAAAAAGGAAAGGAAAGCCCAATGTAGCAGAGAATATATGCTGAATTCCAGAAGTGTATACTGGTCTTACACCCGTTGATAGCTGGTGCAGAGGAAAGACAGTAAACAATTGCAGAAAGCCAACATTCATTCGCTATAGTAGTGGTCGTAGTAAAGTATAACGAAGCACATCAGTTAGGAAGATGAAATGAAACAAAGATACAGGAAAACAAACTTGTACACAGTCATGATGGAATAAGGAAGAAATAAACAATATGATAATGAAAACAATTCAACTATGGGTAAGGAGCATATAAAATGAATTCCAAACAGATTTAACACAGTTGAAATAAAGAAGAACATACTGAAAGAAATCGACCGTGATGAATCTCAGAGTCACAAGTAAAAAAACATCTTTATTTCTCTAATATGGCTTACAAAATAACTCAGCATTACATACGGAACCTCTCTTCACAAGAGTTTTTCCCCAGCGCTGCCCTTGTGCCCCCCTTTTCTGTTACATCCCTCAGTCTTTTTTAAAAGAAAAAATAAAACTCTTTGTGTTCCAGGAATCTAAAACGGTTCCTCTTCATGGAATTCTGCGAATGCCAGGTGCGTCTGCCAGATGCTCTGCAGGCTACTCGAACCGTTACTGACATAGGGCAGCTAGTAAATGTTTTTTGGCTAGGCGTGCATAACCTGGGCGATGCACTTGACAGATTCTTTCTGATGCTGCAATTTCTTCTTTGTGTCCCCTGTCAGTCCACCCTCGGGAACTCTGGGAGCAGGAAGCCACCATTTTTCCTTCTGTCTAGGATTATTGTTATTACTGTTGTATACATTTTTATCAGATTCGGCCATCCCTCTCTTCGCTTACCAGAACTCCGTGTCGACAAAAGAATCCCTGCATTCAAACAACATCGCTACTCTCACTTCCTGGCTGACACTGTTTAATATTGCATCTTTGTCCAGCTTTATAACTGTGGTCAGAAGCTAGATGTTGAAACTCATGATGGGAACCTCCCTCGATAGAACCTTCGTTGATCGAGCCCAGCACCTCCTTAAAACCTCTAGAAGTTTTGGAAATCAACCATCGGGTTGTTACACCATTCGATTGGAGCATGTGATCAAAATCCGATTTGGCTATAATCTTGAAGATCCGTGCAGCAAGTCCTATGGCTGCTTCTTGATGCTCATCCTGTCTCTCTCTCACAACCACCACAACCTTTGATGCCGCTACTACTGAGACTTCCCTCAATTCAACGCAATCTGCCTCTGTGTTATTCACACAGATTACGAAGAATTTTCGCTACAACAATCTCCTACAACGGATCGTCCGACAAAGAGATCAGTGTTATCATCAAACTCGGACAATCTTTTCCCATGCTCATCATTAGTTGGCAATTTTTTTTTAATTCATGAGTGAAAGCAAATGCAGGGTTTCTCCCGCCTTGTTTAACTAGCTCAGTCGTTTCTCCGTTATTGTTAATCTCCCCCATTAAAAAGACAAAGAAGAGATGACTTAAAGCTCCCTTATCAGCTTCACTGATCCTTATATGGTGCTCTGCAAACATCTTTAAAGCATTGATGGCCAAAGTTTGCAGACTACTTATCGTCATATTGTCCTGTGCACACCCATGTTGATCCGACTTGTCGATGACTACAATCAGAGTTTGAGGACCAGACGTGGATGCTTCTCGGTATTGAAGAATGTCCACTAGATTCCTTATTTCCAAGGCATTCTTATTCGTGTCCTTCAATATTCGGGATGAATGGCTTTGCATGAACATTTTGACTAGCTTGAGAGCAAGCTGGACAGTCTCGAATTGAACTCGGTCTACCTTGGGATTTAATTGGATTTGAACTCCTACCTTGGGATTTAATTTAGTGAGACTTATAATTCTGGGAAGTATGTCTATGATGTTGCTTTCCACTATAGCTTGTTGTTCGACCAAACCTTTAAGTATCTGCAACCCAAGCACATTGAAACTTGAGTGATCGTATTCATCAGACAGTCTCGAATTCATAGTTGTGTTGTTGTACAACAAAAATGCTATGGATTCCATGCACCTGGCTAAAGCAGTCACTTGAATGAGATTCCCATTTATCCTAGCCATATTTGTCTGGTTCCCTGCCTCAGTGTCTCTGTAACTGGTGTCAGAATAGTGATCTGTTATACTTAGCACTGTCTGTGCTTAGACAGATGGTGTGTTTCTGGTCTTCATGCAGATTCTGTCTTCTGGAATTCTGTGACTGCTAGGTGCTCTGACAGCTTTTGAATCATTTGAGAAGTGGACAGGGGTTTCTGCGTTACACTACCTTTGATGTGTGGATATCTTTGCTTTTGATTTGGTAGCATTTGAAGGAAGCCGATTCTGAATGCACGCTTCGGTACATGACTTGCTGGTTCTGAAAGACAAAGCAAGTCGACTGTCCGTGAAGGAAATAGTAATCCTGAGGGTAACCCAAATCGACTAAAACTCTCTGTCGTACGCGCATCATGTTTCTGGAAATCTCCGGACGTGGTGAAGTCTAGACGCACCAACAAATCTCATAAACCAAGTTCTAGGATCTATTCGTGGATGCTTCGGAGGAAGAGCAAAGTGAATGGTTGAATTCCCCGATCAGGTGAACAGTGTTGCAGATAAACCCTTTATAACCACCATGTCTTCGTTCGACGATAACTCGAACAGGAATTCTTCGGAGAACCTAGACCTTTTCAACAACCATCATGATGCCCTTCGAGCGCAGTTGTCTCCCGTCCGAAGAATTACGTCCCACCAGAGCTATGAACATGCATCTACCAGGAATAATCTCTTCTGCTCTGGCTTCTAAGAATGCAGTAAAGTCTTGTTTGAATTGGTTGAGATAGGCCTTGGCCACTGCATCGCTGGATATGTAGACATGCTCGCTATTCCAAGCAGGAGAATTTCTATTCTTGACACCAGCAGGAATTTGCGAGAGCCAATGCAGGCTGACGGAGGAATGGCAGAAATGGAGACTTTACCATGGGAAAAGGCGTCTATAATACTGCTATGAAGTAAGATCTTTTTGCCGGAGGCTTTAGCTCATCTTGCGCCACTGCTGCTGCTTTTACATCACCCACAGTCCTGTCACCTGCTAGGAGTGGAGGTAATGTCTGAAACAATGTATTGAAATCATTGGAGGGAAGATCGCCGAAGTAAAGCTGGAACTCTGGCACGTCCGTGGAATGGCGAGTGAAAGTTGATTTGATAGCTGTGACAATAGTGTCCGCTACGAGGAGAGTATTCATCCCCGTTGCACATCCCAAGTCTACAATACAAAACACTGCAGCTCCGGCTCCCATGATTTTAGCATCTTCCATCAGAGCAGGAAATACAATCTCAAAGCCAACAGGAGTATGAGCATTGTGTTCATCGTTCATTTTTGGAATATATGTTTGAAGAAAACTCAATCCTTTATTGACGCCTAGAGAATAGATGTTCCATTTTTTAAGTATGAATATGCAAGCTAGCGTATTAATAATTGTGTCACGAATGAGAAACATAAGTGGATCTCCCCATGACCCATCTTGGAGCTGATTATCGATTAGCCATTGCAAACTAGAAGGGAACTGAGGTTCTGAAGAGCCATTTAAAGCTAGAACCAGTGCTATCCATGCTGTGTCATATGCAGAAATAGTAATTTCACCGTCTTCCATTGATCGAAGTATGTACGTGACTGTTTCTATCAAGCTTTTCATCTTCATGGCCTCTATACTGATCTCAAGATTTTTCTCTCGTATCTCAATCTGATCAGTGGTCAAAGATAAAAATTGGATGGCGCAGTGTTGAAATTCCATCATTTTTGACATTTTCATCTCACACATCGGAAACACCACTTAAAAAAAATGGAGATTTGAAGCTTTAAACCAGTGGTATTTTCACTGCAATCAATTGGCATCCTCAGTAGACTAAACTAACCTTGAAACTAGTGGTTTGTTCATGGTAATCAATATGATCAATATGTACCCACACCGGACTCACTAAAATTGTTGCGGGGCTCTGACATACCATAATACTGTTGTTAGTATAACATGGCCAACATGGCCTTCTTGCAAAGCGAACTATTGTCATGTTAACGCCACCATCCATCCGTTTAAGGAATTTGACAAGCTGCGACATCTTGAGAGACTTTATCTGAAATCTATTACAACATAGGCTCCATCTAGGGATGGTACTTTCTTGTAAAGTGCCATGAACAGTAGACCAGGTGCCTTCATCCATTGGGTAACCTTAACGTGAAAGCTGTAATTCTGAGTTCTCCTACCAGTGAAATCACCATCAAAAACTTTTAATGGAGTCGCCAGAGCATGTGCAACCAATATTTTCCTATGACCAGCTACTCAACTAGGCCTTAGGACTAGGAAGATGTCGTTCTCCCAGGGATAGATATCAACTTTGAATCCCCGGCAGTGGCACCAAAATGTTGACACTCAGAACTAAAAAGGGTTGCAGCAAATCAATCCCGAGGCAACCTCGAACCACTTTGGGTTAGAAGCTACCCTCCTCCAACCCGAGAGGGATCTCTCGAATAATGTCACAAAATAATCTTCAGTAAATGCAAAATGGTGGGCAGATTTATGGGTAAATGATGGTCTTGGATTCTTAGAGTTTGGGGGTTAAACCAGGGAAATGGTCCATTGGGCATGGAGTCAAGTGAAAACCAAGGAAAGGAGATAATAGCAACGATCATTTAACTTGCGGAAGGTGAGGCAAAGTAAGTCTATCTTTCAGCGATTTCATAATCATGATGTGGTAGCGGAAAAAGGAAAGGAAAGGCTGATGTAGCAGAGAATATATGCAGAATTCTGGAAGTGTAGACTGGTCTTACACCCGCTGATAGCTGGTGCAGAGGAAAGACAGTAAACAATTGCAGAAAGCCAACATTCATTCGCTATAGTAGTGGTCATACTAAAGTATAATGAAGAACATCAGTTAGGAAGATGAAATGAAACAAAGATACAGGAAAACAAACTTGTACACAGTCATGATGGAATAAGGAAGAAATAAACAATATGATAATGACAACAATTCAACTGTGGGTAAGGAGCATATAAAATGAATTCCAAATAGATTTAACACAGTTGAAATAAAGAAGAACATACTGAAATAAATCGACCGTGATGAATCTCACAGTCACAAGTAAAAAATCATCTTTATTTCTCCAATCTGGCTTACAAAATAACTCAACATTACACAAGGAACCCCTATTCACAAGAGGTTTCCCCCCAGCATTGCCCTCGCGCCCCCCTTTTCTGTTACATCCCTCAGTTTTTTTTAAAAGAAAAAATAAAACACTTTGTGTTCCAGGAATCTGAAACGGTTCCTCTTAATGGAATTCTGCGAGTGCCAGGTGCACTTGACAGAATCTTTCTGATGCTACAATTTCTTCTTTGTGTCCCCTGTCAGTCCACCCTCGGGAAGTATGGGAGCAGGAAGCCACCATTTTTCCTTCTGTCTAGGATTATTGTTATTACTATTGTATACATTTTTATCAGATTCGACCATCCCTCTCTCCGCATACCAGAACTCTGTGTCGACAAAAGAATCCCTGCATTCAAACAACAACGCTACTCTCACTTCCCGGCTAACACTGTTTAATATTGCATCTTTGTCTAGCTTTATAACTGCGGTCAGAAGCTCGATGCTGAAACTCATGATGGGAACCTCCCTCGATAGAACCTCCATTGATCGAGCCCGGGGCCTCCGTAAAACCTCTAGAAGTTTTGGAAATCAACCATTGGGTTGTTACACCGTTCGATTGGAGCATGCGATCGAAATCCTTTTTGGGTACAATCTTGAAGATCCATGCAGCAAGTCCTATGGCTGCTTCCTGATGCTCATCTTGTCTCTCTCTCACAACCACCACAACCTTTGTTGCTGCTACTACTGAGACTTCCCTCAATTCAATGCAATTTGCCTCTATGTTATTCACACAGATTATGAAGAATTTTCTCTACAACAATCTCCCACAACGGATCGTCCAGCAAAGAGATCAGTGTTATCATCAAACTCAGACAATCTTTTCCCACACTCATCATTAGTTGACAATTCTTTTTTTATTCATGAGTGAAAGCAAATGCAGGGTTTCTCTTGCCTTGTTTAACTAGCTCAATCGTTTCTCTATTATTATTAATCTCCCCCATTAAAAACACAGAGAAGAGATTACTTAAATCTACCTTATCAGCTTCACTGATCCTTATATGGTGCTTTGCAAACATCTTTAAAGCATTGATGGCCAAAGTTTGTAGACTGCTTATCGTCATATTGTCCTGTGCATGCCCATGTTGATCCAACTTTTCGATGACTACAATTAGAGTTTGAGGACAAGACGTGGATGCTTCTCGGTATTGAAGAACGTCCACTAGATTTCTTATTTCCAAGGCATTCTTATTCATGTCCTTCAATATTCAGGATGAATGGCTTTGCATGAACATTTTGACTAGCTCGAGAGCAAGCTGGACAGTCTCAAATTGAACTCGGTCTACCTTGGGATTTAATTGGATTTGAACTCCTACCTTGGGATTTAATTTGGTGAGTCTTATAATTCTGGGAAGTATGTCTATGATGTTGCTTTCCACTATAGCTTGTTTTTCGACCAAACCTTTAAGTATCTGCAACCCAAGCACATTGAAACTTGAGTGATCATATTCATCAGACTGTCTCGAATTCATAGTTGTGTTGTTGTACAACAAAAATGCTATGGATTCCATGCACCTGGCTAAAGCAGTGACTTGAATGAGATTCCCATTTTTCCTATCCATATTTGACTGGTTCCCTGCCTCGGTGTCTCTGTAATTGGTGCTAGAACGGTGATCCGTTATACTTAGCACTGTCTATGCTTAGACAGATGATGCGTTTCTGGTCTTCATGTGGATTCTGTCTTCTGGAATTCTGCGACTGCCAGGTGCTCTGACAGCTTTTGAATCGTTTGACAAGTGGACAGGGGTTTCTGCGTTACACTACCTTTGATGCATGGATGTCTTTGCTTTTGATTTGGTAGCATTTGAAGGAAGCTGATTCTGAATGCACGCTTTGGTACATGACTTGTTGGTTCTCAAAGGCAAAGCAAGTCGGTCGTCCGTGAAGGAAATAGTAATCCCGAGGGTAACCCAAACCGACTAAAACTCTCTCTCGTACGTGCATCGTGTTTCTGGAAATCTCCGGATGTGGAAAAGTCCAGACGCACCGACAAATCTCATAAACCAAGTTCTAGGATCTATTCGTGGCTGCTTCGGAGGAAGAGCAAAGAGAATCATGTTGAATTCCCCGATCAGGGGAACAGTGTTGCAGATAAACCCTTTATAACCATCGTGTCTTCATTCGACGATAACTCGAACAGGAATTCTTCAAAGGACCTAGTACTTTTCAACAACCATCATGATGCCCTTCGAGCGCAGTTGTCTCGCGTCTAAAGAATTACATCCCACTAGAGCTATGAACATGCATCCACCAGGAATAATCTCTTCTGCTCTGGCTTCTAAGAATGCAGTAAAGTCTTGTTTGAATTGGTTGAGATAGGCCTTGGCCACTACATCACTGGATATGTAGACATGCCCGTTGTTCCAAGCAGGAGAATTTCTATTCTCGACACCAGCAGGAATTTGCGAGAGCCAATGCAGGTTGACGGAGGAATGGAAGAAATGGAGACTTTGTCGTGGGAAAAGGCGTCAGTAATGCGATCCCGACACCACTGCTGTGAAGTAAGATCTTTTCTCCAGAGGATTTTTCTCATCTTGCACCACTGTTGCTGCTTTTACATCATCCAGAGTCATGTCACCTGCCAGGAGTGGAGGCAATGTCCGAAACAATGTATTGAAATCATTTGAGGGAAGATCGCCGAAGTAAAGCTGGAACTCTGGCACGTCCGTGGAATGGCGAGTGAAAGTTGATTTGATAGCTATGACAGTGGTGTCCACTGCGAGGAGAGTATTCATCCTCATTGCACATCCCAAGTCTGCAATACGAAACACTGCAGCTCTCGCTCCCATGATTTTAGCATCTTCCATCAGAGCAGGAAATACAATCTCAAAGCCAACAGGAGTATGAGCATCGTGTTCATCGTTCATTTTTGGAATATATGTTTGAATAAAACTCAATCCTTTATTGACGCTTAGAGAATATATGTTTCAGGTTTTAAGTATGAGTACGCAAGCTGGCGTATTAATAATTGTGTCACGAATGAGAAACATAAGTGGATCTCCCCATGACCCATCTTGGAGCTGATTATTGATTAGCCATTGCAAACTAGAAGGGAATTGAGGTTCTGAAGAGCCATTTAAAGTTGGAACCAGTGCTATCCATGATGTTTCATATGCAAAAATAGTAATTTCATCGTCTTCCATTGATCGAAGTATGTACGTGACTGTTTCTATCAAGCCTTTCATCTTCATGGCCTCTGTACTGATCTGAAGATTTCGCTCTCGTATCTCAATCTGATCAGTGGTCGAAGATAAAAATTGGACGGCGCAGTGTTGAACTTCCATCGTTTTTGACATTTTCATTTCACACACCGGAAACACCGCTTAAAAAAATGGAGATTTGCAGCTTTAAACCAGTGGTCTTTTCACTGCAATCAATTGGCATCCTCGGTAGACTAAACTAACCTTGAAACCAGTGGTTTGTTCACGGTAATCAATATGTACCCGCACAGGACTCACTAAAATTGTTGCGGGGCTCTGACATACCATACTACTGTTGTTAGTATAACATGGCCATCATGGCCTTCTTGCAAAGCGAACTGTTGTCATGTTAACGCCGCCATCCATCCGTCTCGGGAATTTGACAAGCTGCGACATCTTGAGAGACTTTATCTGAAATCTGTTACAACAGGTCCCATATCTCATTTCTGTAGCTCCTGAGTCGAGGATGCTTAGCCTGATAAGTGCTTCTGATCTATTGGACAACCAACTCTGCATCACCGAACACTGCTACCTCCTAAATTCCCATTTCACTCGTAGTTCTTAATCCTAGAACAAGAGTTTCATACTCTTCCACATTGTTGGTAGCTTCAAACTCTAGTTTGTATGACAGAGATATGGTTTCTTGAGTAGGTGATACAAAAATTACCCCAGCACCAATGCCTTCCCTGGAAGAGGCTCCATCAAAAAACATTTTCCAAACGAGGGAGATGGGGGAAGAACATTCATGAGGAGTGGTGGGTTGCTTTCTGATCTTTAAGGGAGGCTCAGGAGCATTAGTGAGTTGTAGTACACTAGAACCTAAATCAGTGTCTAAGGCAAAAATGGGATGGTTGGTAGGGTTGGCCTCATCATTGATTATATAGGCCAGTTGGGCTTCCTTGTATAGCCTCCTATGTTCTTCTCCAAACACTGGGATAGTAGCATATGTGAGGTCCATATGCAAAGTTCCCCCCAGTCTTTTTATCTAAGACCTTGATAACAACATATCGAACTTGGGGGGGACATCAACCACTACAATATCCATGACCACACTTTTCATGGGCAACTGAAACAAGGTCATGACCAAGTCTTTGATGACTCCTAGACATTGAACTTTTCTGGAGTCAAAGGAATAGAGGTCATAATAGGCTCGGGTGAATTCCAGCCCTAACTCTTCCATGACAGTTTTGGGCATGAGGTTGTGTGAAGCCCCCAAATCCATCAAGAAATTGTGCAGTACCTTGTCATGTATGTTCAGGGAAGTGTATAAGGGAGGAGATGATTCATTCCTGTATTCTACCATAGGACCTAGGACAACTGCAGGCTTCTCATCTTGCAAATTGATGGAGTCTATGGGAAGGCATGAGACCTCAGACTGTAAAAGATCATAGAAGCGTTTCTTGAACCCTTCATGTTTAATCAATTCGGTCAAGGGCACAGGGATTCTAATCTTTTGAATTTCATGCTCGAAATTAAAAGAAGATGTAAGCTTAGGGATTTCTCTTATTTCGGGAACATGACTTTGGACTATGGGAGAGGGGGGTTGGTGCTTCTTACCTCTGTGACTGTCTTCTACTTCATTAGAAGGTTTCTCTATTCTAGTGGATTGCTCAGGAACATCAGGCACTATTATCCTTTTCTTGGAACGCAGATCATACCTGCCTTGGCTGCCACTAGCCTTGTCTCCCTTGCTCAGTTCATTTAATTGACTATCCATGAAAGAATCCTTGTATGTTGATTGAGTGAGATGAGGAAAAGGAGGAGTGTCTCCGAAGAAATGGATTTCAGGATCAAGCTCATTTGTTTCCCCTTCTTCCCCCTCCGCCACTAAATTGGTTTGAAAAGGGGCTTGAATTTTCTGGTCTTCTCTGTCTCTTCCCCTCTCTCTATGCATAGTCGGGGAAGTAATATTGTTCGGCCTCCTGGAACCTCCTTTGTTTTTTGTGTTTTGAGGGCCCTTGTATGCTTGCCTCCCCTCCACCTTCATTCTCTCCATCTCTGTAGACAGAGACTTCACCATCCTGGTCAGCTCATCCACTTGAGGGTGGGGCACCGATGGGCCAGAAGTTGAGGCTTCCGATCTTCCCTTTCTTCTATTTGCGTCGACCTTGTTCCTCAGTCTATTAGCTGCTAGTACATTGGATTCCACCTCTATGGCTGCATCTTGCATTTGAGCTAAGGAGGTGGCTCTTCTTTCTCTTAATAAAAGACAGAAATCGGGGCCAAACGCACTAGCATAAGAAATCTTGGCCGAGGCTTCTGAGGGATTTATTTCAGTAGGAATTTTATTATACATCTTATTGAATCTTTTGGAGAAGTCAGAGACAGACTCTCCTTCCATCTTTTTCAAAGACCCAAACTCTGTCATGTAATACATGAAATCCTTCCTATCTCCCCACTACCTTAGGAAAGCACTATCCAGGGCCTCGATCCCAACAATAGATCCAGGGGCCAATCCTCTAAACCACTTCCTCACCTCACCATCCAGGCTCTAAACGAAGATTCTCATCCAGACATCTTCATTTTCAATGTTTAGGTTGTCTGCATAACTGTAGAAAGCAGCCAGGTGCTCTTCCGTAGTTACGTCCCCTTCTCCAGTGAACTTGGACATATACTTCAAGTAATCTCCAGTAGGGAGAGGATTCATAGGATGGGGTAGGATTAAGGGAGCATATCTGGCAGCAACTATGGCATCCATTCTATTTAGAGGGGGATTAGCACCATCCATAGGAATATTAGGTGGAGGAGAACTTGGAGGGGAAGGAGTTCGTGAGGGGGCTACTGGGAATGAGTCTCGAAGTGGAATGGGAAACAAAAGGGGATTTTAGGAGAAGGCTAATGGGCGTGAGTCATCAAATGCTCCTCTCTGTGTAGGAGTGGTAATAGTAACAAGAGGAGGAGTGGTAAAGATAGGAGTGGGGAAATATTCTATGGTCCTGGGTCTACGCCAAAGTACAACTTCAGAGGAGAGGGGAGTGACAAGGGTTTCTCCCTCCAATCCCAGATCAGGAGGGGAAAATTCAGCAGGAACACTCCCAAAATTCAGGAAACGGGAAACCTCTGAAAGAGGTCTGTTAAAACACCGAGGAGGAGAAAATGGAGTTCCCACAGAAGGAGATGGTGGATTACTTGGTTCAACGGTGGAAGCTTCTTTTTCAGAGGCCTTTCCTCTCCTGAGAACCACCTCTGGATCAGTTTCAGGTGTAGCTAGAGGCAACTGTGGATGAGACCGCGTGTGTCTACCTGTGAAAGCCACAATTAACATGGCAGGTTCGCCACAGTGGAGTTGTCATGATGGAGTCACCAGGTGCATAGTATCAATCTTCAAAGGCTCTGATACCTGATGCACATTCAGAATCAGAGGTTCAATGTCATTCAATTCCGGGGAAAATTTTCAACTTCATCCCCGGAAATGGTGCTAGAAATGTTAGCGTCAGAAGTCACTCCTGGATTGCTTGCAGGAGCAGAGCCCAATGCCCATCAGTTTTATGTCATGATTTTTTTAATGGGGTGATTGAATGGGTAAAGACTCGAGAAGCTATAACTCTAACTCAAGAAATCGGGCCTAGTATGTAGAAAGCAAGGGAGGTCTTGATCCAACTTCCGTTAGTAGATGATTAAAGGGTGGTAGATGGAAGACTTGTGAGAAGGGTGAGCAATACTGCCTTGGGTGACAGGCCTTCAGAAGCTTCAGGATGAAAAAATCAAAAGCCAAGATCCTCTTGGTCCAGAGCTTCAAGGAGCTGAGGGGTGACTTGACTGAATCCTCCAATTCCAAGTCGTTCAGCGCTAAGAAAATCACAGGAACTGATTAGAAACAATGCAACTGTTACAGTGATCCATCCTACATCATCCTATAACAACTAAAACTCGACTGGATCCTCCAATTCCAAGCTATTCTAACACAGTAAACCAAGAGATGGAAAAGAGGCAGACATCCTGTTAGTAACAATTCTTGTCTGAGGCACAAGAGCATTCAAGATTACAAATGGCACGATGAGCACTGAGCGCAACTTGCAGATGACACCCATTTCGGGCTTAAATTAAGAGAGTGAGCAGTCTGCTTTCTAGCGGTCAGGATTCATACAAAGGAATAGATCGACGGCCGGTGGGAAATCACAGATAGCAGAGTTGCGCCGAGATTAGTGCAAATAGATCACGCCCATAATGTATGCAGGGAAGAATAGTGGTCGTCCATCCAATGGGCACGTGGCGCAAGATCCAGTCGCATTGGCTTTTCGGCAGTCGCGAATTCGAAGGATGAAGGTTTTATGTCGTTGAACATTTCGAAACCCCGAACCCCGAAAGTGCCGAAAGCACCGAAAGTCAGGCTCGTGATATCACGGAGCATTCTCGGCCATCCATCCAAAGGGGACACCTGGCAGTCGATTGAGCCCTCTCGGCGTTTCATCCATCGCGACCCCAAGCTGCAAGGAGCAGCTCTGCCATATTCTCGATGCGTAAGGTGACGAGAGCATCCAGGACTCGGGCCCACAATATCACCGAGTGAGTTTCATGACCATCAGATCTCAGAGGGACGCGTGGCACTAGATGGAGCTGTCTCGACATTTCTCTCATCATGATTTCAAAAAGCAGGGATTAGCTCCTTCCCATTCATGAACGCTAAAAGTGACTTGGGGACAAGCACATGGTCACAGCCCGTGGTCACTTGGGGAAAGAAAGGATCCAAAGGCATCAGGGCTAGTCACCGAAAGGATCATCGTGATCTCCATGCACCATCTGATGCGATCTCAATCCTGGTTTTCGCTTGGAGTAAATGAAGGAAAGAACGGGTGGTTGAAACCTCCTTTCATTCATTAAGTGTGGGGAATGGAGGGTCTGGAAAGAGGCTTGCTCGAAGAGGTCCTGTGTATCGATTTTTTCAAAGAAACCATGCCGAAGTCCTTGACTAGACAAAGAAGTCTGCGCACGCTAGCCCAGCACTTAATGGCTCAACTACCCTCCCCTTACAGGAGTCATGCGTATTTAAGGTGGCGTCTGACAGGGATTATCCATCCGAATTCAACTGAAGGGACACCATGCCTTGGATGGATGAACATGGCTCTGTTAGGTGAATTTTCCTGAGTATATAGACTCAATCTTTGTATTTTGTGAGGGATCAATGGTTGAGCAAAGCTCCCAATTGTAAAGTTTTGATGAAGCGCTGGTCGCTCTAGTTATTGTATAAGGCATTAGAGACTTCTTACTTCATGGATGTCAGCTTCTTTTCCATCTCTTTGTTTGTTGTGTTAGAACAGGTTGGAATTGAAGGATCTAGTCGAGTTGTAGCTGTTATAGGATGATGTAGGTTGGATCACTGTACCAGTTGCATTGTTTCTAATTGGTTCCTATGATTTTCTCAGCGCTGAAACAACTTGGAATTGAAGGATTTAGTTGAGTCATCCCTCAGTTCCCTGAAGCTCTAGACCAAGAGGATCTTGGCTTCTGAGTTTTTCATCCTCAAGCTTCCAAAGGCCTATTTCTCGAGGCAGTCTTGCTCACCCTTCTCTCAAGTCTTCCATCTACCACCCTTTAATCCATTTATTGACGAAAGTTGGATCAAGACCTCCCTTGTTTTCTACATGCTAGGCCCAATTTCTTGAGTTAAAGATATATCATCTTGAGCCTTTATCCATTTGATCGCCCCATTTATTAAACCGTGACATAAAAATTTGATGGGCATTGGGCTCTGCTCCTGCAAGCAATCCAGGAGTGACTTCTGACACTAACATTTTTGGCATCATTGTCGGGGACGAAGTTGAAAACTTTCCCCAGGATTGAATGACATTGAACCTCTAATTCCGAAGGTGCATTGGGTATCAGATCCTTTGAAGATTGCTACTGTGCACCTGGTGACTCCATTGTGACGACTCCATTGGGGAGAACCTGCTCTATTATTTGTGGCTTTCAAAGGCAGACACACGTGGTCTCATCCATAGTTGCCTCTCGATACACCTGAAACTGATCTAGAGGTGGTTCTTAGAAAAGGAAAGGCCTCTGAAGAAGAAGCTTCCACCGCCGAACTAGGTAATCCACCATCTCCTTCTGTAGGAACTCCATTTTCTCCTCCTCAGTTTCTAATAGACCTCCTTCAGGGGTTTCCTGTTTCCTGAATTTTGGGAGTGTTCCTATTGTGTTTTACCTCCCGGTCTAGGACTGGAGGAAGAAATCCTTGTCACTCCCCTCTCCTCTGACGTTGTACCTTGGCGTAGACCTAGGACTGTAGAAAATTTCCCCACTCCTATCTTTACTGCTCCTCCTCTTATTATTGTTACTACTCCTATGCAAAGAGGAGCACCTACTAACTTGAGCTCGTTAGCCTTCTCCTTAAATCCCCTCTTGTTTCCCACTCCACTTCAGGACTCATTCCCAGTAGCCCCTTCGCGAACTCCTTCTCCTCCAAGTTCTCCTCCACCTAATATTCCTATGGCTGGTGCTAATCCCCCTATGAATAGAATGGATGCCATAATTGCTGCTAGATATGCTCCCTTACTTCTACCCCATCCTATGAATCCTCTCCCTGCTAGAGATTACTTGAAATACATGCCCAAGTTCACCGGAGAAGGGGATGTAACTGCGGAAGAGCACCTGGCTGCTTTCTACAGTTACACAGACAACCTCAACATTGGAAATGAAGATGTTTGGATGAGAGTCTTCATCCAGAGCCTGGATGGTGAGGTGAGGAAATGGTTCAGAGGATTGGCCCCCAGATCTATTGCTGGGATCGAAGCCCTGGATAGTTCTTTCCTAAGGCAGTGGGGCGATAGGAAAGATTTCATGTATTACATGACAGAGTTTAGGTCTTTGAAGAAAATGGAAGGAGTGTCTGTATGTGACTTCTACAAAAGATTTAATAAGATGTACAATAAAATTCCTTCCGAAATAAAACCCTCAGAAGCCTCGGCCAAAATTTCTTATGCTAGTGCGTTTGGCCCCGATTTCTGTCTTTTGTTGAGAGAAAGAAGAGCCACCTCCTTAGCTCAAATGCAATATGTGGCCATAGAGGTGGAATCCAATGTATTAGCAACTGACAGACTGAGGAACAAGGCCAATGCAGACATAAGAAAGGGAAGGTTGGAAACCTCAACTTCTGGATCATCGGTGCCCCACCCTCAAGTGGATGAACTGACCAAGATGGTGAAGTCTCTGTCTGCAAAGATGGAGAGAATGAAGGTCGAGGGGAGGCAGGCATACAAGGGCCCTCAAAACGCTGAAAACAAAGGAGGTTTTAGGAGGCCAAACAATTTTAATCCCTCGAATGTACAAAGAGAGAGGGGAAGAGTCAGAGAAGACTAGAAAATTCAGGCTCCTTTCCAAAACAATTTTGTGGCCGAGGGGGAATAAGGGGAAATAGATGAGCCCGATCATGAAATCCATTACTTTGGAGACACTCCTCCTTTTCCTCATCTCACTCAATCAGCATACGAGGAGTCTCTCATGGAAAGTCAGCTAACTGAACTGAGCAAGGGAGACAAGGCTACTGACAACCAAGGTAGATATGATCTGAGGTCAAAGAAAAAGACAGTAGCACCTGATGTTCTTGAGCGGTCCACTAGAATAGAGAAGCCTGCTAATGAAGTAGCAGACAGTCACAGAGGTAAGAAGCACCAACCCCTCTCTCCCATGGTCCAGAATCATGTTCCCGAAATAAGAGAAATCCCAAAGCTTACATCTTCTTTTAATTTCGAGCATGAAATTCAAAAGATAAGAATTCATGTGCCCCTAACCGAATTGATTAAACATGAAGGGTTCAAGAAACACTTCTCTGATCTTTTACGGTCTGAGGTCTCATGCCTTCCCACAGACTCCATCAGTTTACAATATGAAAAGCCTACAGTTATTCTAGGTCCTATGGTAGAAGACAGGAATGGCTCATCCCCTCCCTTCTACACTTCCTTGAACATCCATGACAAGGTACTGCACAACTTCTTAATGGATTCGGGGGCTTCTCATAACCTCATGCCCAAAACTTTCATGGAAGAGTTAGGGATAGAAGTCACCTGAGCCTATCATGACCTCTATTCATTCGACTCCAGGAAAGTTCAGTGTCTAGGAGTTATCAAAGACCTGGTCGTGACCTTGTTTCAGCTGCCCATGAAAAGTGTGGTCATGGATATTGTAGTGGTCAATGTCCCCCCCAAGTTCGGTATGTTTTTATCAAGGTCTTGGATAAAAATACTGGGGGGAACTTTGCAGATGGACCTCACATATGCTACTATCCCAGTGTTTGGAGGAGAGCATAGAAGACTATACAAAGAACCCCAACTAGCCTATATAATCAGTGATGAGGCCAACCCTACCAACCATCCCATTTTTTCCTTAGACACTGATTTAGGTTCCAGTGTGCTACAACTCACCAATGCTCCCGAACCTCCTCTTAAACTCAGAAAGTAGCCCACCATTTCCCCTAAATTTCCTCCCTCCATCACCCCCGTCTGGAAAATGTTCTTTGATGGAGCCTCTTCCAGGGAAGGTGCTTGTTATCACTGAAGTTTCGTCCGCACAGGGCGACAAGAACTCTGCATCATCAGCACAGAAAAACAGTCATTCATGGCATAAGGATTAATTCCACAGCACAGCAGAAGGGCCAAAACTATACAAAAATGTCTAAAAAATTAAAAGGCGCGTTGCACCCACCGAGAACGCGCGCATGTGCGCAACGTCTTCGTACAACGGGCGCATAAGCGCGGCTGTGGGGTGAAAAACCCACGCACCTGCCAAACAGCGCATTTATGAAGCTGGTCGGCCTCCCAACCACTAATGGATCGGCTCCCAAGTCGATTTGACATCAAATCCGAGCTCAATCTACGTGGGGAGGCTGGTCAAAGACCTAATTGTGCCCTAAAGAGCTCCTTTTCACATTCAAAAGGGGGTGCATAATAGCTCAATGCTTGGCTATAAAAAACCATGAATGACCATCATTTCTTCAAGGAATTCATTGTAATGTTATGCTGTTGGGATTGCTAGAGACTCACTCTTTAGCAATAGACATTATCAACACCATTTCATAATCTTTCCATCTCTCACTAGAGTGGAGAAGCTTTGAGTTCTTTCACTCATATTTTCACCTTTCATTGTAAGGAGAGCATCTACTTGAGGGCCTCAAGAGCCTTCCATTGGAGAAGGAAGGGACCCAAGTCCTCTTTCCCCTTTGTGTATCTTTGGATTTCACTAATCAGACCAGCCTATCTATTGGTGACATTAGTCCATTTTCATTTGTTTATGTTTTTGTTCCTATGCTCATAGTTTCATTTAGTTTTTGTTTAATTCTTGTTAATAGCTTTGTTGTTTATTTTCTAACCTTTTACCATACAGCTGTCATGCCTAGCAGAGCCCAAATAGGCATGTAAGCACTCACTTTTTTCTCACACATCGACGAAAAGAGTGCAAACAATGCTGGAGCTGGGGTGGTTTTTGTGTCACCTGCTCGGGAAGCCATATCTCTATCATACAAGCTAGAATTTGAAGCTACCAACAATGTGGTAGAGTATGAAGCTCTTGTCCTAGGGTTAATATCCGTAAGGGAAATGGGAATTCAGGAGGTAGCAGTGTTCGGTGATGCAGAGTTGGTGGTCCAACAGATCAAAAGCGCTTACCAAGCTAAGCATCCTCGACTCAGGAGTTACAGAAATGAGGTATGGGACCTAATCGACAGATTCTTCTTAGCATTTAACATTTCTTTCATCCTAAGAGAGGAGAACACAATGGAAGATTCCTTGGCTACATCAACAAGTAATTTCAAAGTGCCCTTGCCGCCCAAATTCAGATATGATGTGGAAGTAAAATATAGGCCCTCCATACCTGACAACGCCCAACATTGGAAGATTTTCGAGGATGATCTCGAGGTCAAGAAATTCTTGGAAACTGTCGAAGAATTTTCAGAGATGCATATCGACCAAGACTCTGTCTCTGAAGAAGAGCTTGATGGGGGTAATTTTCTGAATAAGATTGCAGAGCGTAACATTGTGCAGCTGCCCAACAATCATATTCCAAGAGGACTAGTTCCTTTGGAAAGGCTTTTTGATAGAAATGATAAGTCATTAAAAGGGGAGACCATAGAGGATGACATTGGTACTATTCAGTGCAACATTGGGATCGAGAGTGAGCCCAAGTTTGTCAAATTGTCAAGAAGCCTAACAGAGGAGTAAAGGTCTGAATACACTGGACTTTTGAGGGAATTTGCTGACATGTTTGCCTGGACCTACGAAGACCTCAAAACATATGACACTTCTATCATCGAGCATAAAATCCCATTAAAAGAGGAGGCAAAGCCATTTAGGCAGAAGCCGAGACAGATCAATCCTATGTTGCTGCCTATCATGAAGAGCGAAGTGAAGAAGTTGCTTCAAGCTCAGATCATTGTACCACTAACATATTCAGAGTGGGTGGCCAACTTGGTGCCAGTAAGGAAAAAGAGTGGAGAGATCTGGCTATGTGTAGACTTCAGAAACCTGAACAGGAGCTCATGAAAGGATAACTACCCCTTACCAAAGATGGAGCATATACTGCAGAGGGTAACATGAGCTTCCAGGATGCCCATGATTGATGGTTTCTCTGGCTACAATCAGGTCTCTGTCCTGCTTGAGGATAGGGAAAAGATGGCATTTACCACTCCATGGGACACATTCATGTACGCCAAGATTCCGTTTGGATTAATGAATGCAGGGGCAACATTTCAGCGTGCCATGGACATAGCTTTTGTCAACGAAAAGGATAAATTTGTGGTCATCTATCTAGATGACATCACAGTGTTTTCAAAGTCTAATAAAGAAAACTGTCATCATCTCAGGAAGGTTTTCTTGAAATGCAAGAGTTTTGGCATTTCATTAAACCCCAAGAAATATTTGTTCCCCATGCAGAAGGAAAAATTACTAGGCCACATAGTATCAGTGGAATGAGTCAGGATTGACCCTAGCAGTGTTGAGGCAATACAAGCCTTATCAGTCCTGAGGTCCAAGAAGGAGGTCCAATCCTTCCTTGGCAAGATTAATTTCCTGATGAGGTTTGTGCCTAACTTTGTCGAGGAGGTAAATCTTATAACAACCATGTTAAGGAAAGGAAATGAAGTGAGGTGGACTTCTGAATCGTGACATTCCTTTGAGTAAATAAAGAAGGCCCTGACAGAAGCCCCTGTGCTTATTATCCCCAACTACTCAAAGGATTTCTTTATTTTCTCCTTTGCCTCACCTGACACGGTGGCTATTGTTTTGTTACAGACAAATGAGATTGGGCTAGAGCAGCCAGTGGCCTATTTCAGCCAAGCATTGAGGGATGTCGAAGTCAGGTATAACACTATGGAGAAGCAGGCCTATGCCCTGGTAAAGGCTCTGAAGGCATTTCTAATCTATGTCCTGCAGTCAAAATCATCGCTTATGTCCCCTCAGCTGTTGTTAAATACATTCTTATCCAGCCTGACATAGATGGGAGAAGGAGTAAGTGGATAGCCAGGATTCTAGAGTTTGACCTAGAAATAAAGCCTACCAAATTGATCAAAGGTCAGGTCTTAGCCAAGCTCTTGGCTGAAGCCAATTTCCAAGCTTTGGGGATAAGTTTCATCAACGAATGATCAGGAATTTAGCAGGGTCAGCTGTCTGAAAGAGACCCTCAAAGGGAGCCCCCATTGGCTCGATGTCCTTGGTATAAGGATGTCATATACTTTCTGCAGGAGTTGCAACCTCCAGACGGCCTGCAAAGAAACAAAGCGATAGCTCTGAATCTCAAGGTAGTGAGGTACTACCTTATCGATCAAGTTTTATACTGGAAAGACCCCCTGGGGGTACTTCTAAAATGCATGGATCCTCGAGAGGCTGACAGGATCATGGTCGAATTTCACAGTGGCCTATGTGGAGGGCACCATTCCTGGAAGACCACGGCCCACAAAATTCTCAAAGCTAGGTACTACTGGCCCACCTTGTTCACTGATGTCCATAGAAGACTTAGAGCCTGTATTACATGCCAAAGATTTTCAGGAAAGCAGCAACTCAAGACTCTGCCTTTACATCCTGTAGTTGTTTCGGGACCCTTCCAGCAATGGGGCCTAGATTTTATTGGAGAAATCCACCCTGCTTCTAGTGGGTAGCACAGATGGATCCTGACTGCCACAGACTTCTTTACCAAATGGATTGAAGCTATCCCCACTAGGAGTTCTTCTCACAAGGTAATTATTGGATTCCTGGAAAACCTCATCACAAGATTCGGTTGCCCAAGAAAGATCGTTACAGATAATGCAACCTCATTCAAGGCTGAACCATTGGTTAGGTTCTGTGAGAAATTTAGAATAAAGTTGATTCACTCCACTCCATACTATCCCCAGGGAAATGGTTTAGCAGAATCCTCCAATAAAAGTCTCATAAGGATCATCAAAAGATTATTGGAGGACAACAAAAAGGCTTGGAATTCAAAGCTGAAATTCGCTCTATGCGCTGATTGGGTGACTACAAAGAGATCTATAGGCATCTCCCCTTTCCAGTTAGTATACGGAGCAGAAGCTGTCTTCCCTTCTTAGATGACCATTCCCGTAGCGAAATTCTTCTAGAATTATCAAGAATATCCTAATGACATGGCCAAAAGGATTCACCAACTGGTAGAAGTCCAACAGGCCAGAGAGCAGGTAATGATCAGAATTCAGGACCATCAGCATAGGATCAAACAAGGTTTTGATAAGAAGGCCAAGAAGGAGTGGTTCTAGATAGGAGACCTGGTGTTGAAATGGGATACTCCTAAACAAGATAATGGAAAGCACGACAAATTTGAATCCCTATGGATCGGGCCCTTCGAAATCGCTGAGGTTTTCTCGAATAACACATATCGGCTATAGGATTTGGACGGTGAAGAAGTTTTTAGCAACCCAGTAAATGGGCATTTTATTAAAAGATGTTTTGTCTGAGCCTTCCATGGCTCCTGTGTTTTGTAAATATTGGTCTTTCGATTCCTTGTTTTATTTTTATTTTTCGGCTTAGTAGATGACTCCATAACCCAACAACAAGGCACTGGAACTGCAAAATGAGTCCTTAGAGCATCGTAGGGACGACTCTATCCCCCATGGAGCCTAATGTTAGTAACAATTCTCGTCTGAGGCACAAGAGCATTCAGGATTACAAATGGCACTATGAGCGTCGAGCACAGCTTGCAGAAGACACCCATTTCGGGCTTAAATCAAGTGAGCGAGCAGTCTGCTTTCTAGTGGTCAAGATTCATCCAAAGGAACAGATCAACGGCTGACGGGAAATTGCAGATAGCAGAGTTGCGCCGAGATTAGCGCAAATAGATCGTGCCCATATTGTATGTAGGGAATAATAGCGTTTGTCCATACAACGGATACATGGCACGAGATCCAGTCACATCATCTTTTTGGCAGTCATGAGTTTGAAGGATGAAGGTTTTATGTCATTGAACATTTCGAAACCCTGAACCCCGAAAGTGCCGAAAGTGCTGAAAGTCAGGCCCGCGATATCACAGAGCATTCTCAGTCGTCCATCCAAAGGGGACACCTGGCGGCCAATTGAACCCTCTTGGCATTTCGTCTATCGCAACCCCAAGCCGCAAGGAGAAACTCCATCATATTCTCGATGTGCGAGGTGTCGACAGCGTCTAGGAATCGGGCCCACAATATCACCGAGTGAGTTTCAGGACCATCAGATCTTAGAGGGATGCGTGGTACCAGATGGAGTCGTCTAGGCATTTCTATCATCATGATTTCAAAAAGCAGGGATTAGCTCCTTCCCATTTGTGAACGCCAAAAGTGCCTTGGGGACAAGCACATGGTCACAGCTCATGGTCACTTGGGGAAAGAAAGGAGCCAAAGACATCGGGGCTAGTCACCGAAATGATCATCATGATCTTCATGTACCATCTGATGCAATCTCGATCCTGGTTTTCGCTTGGAGTAAATGAAGGCAAGAACGGGTGGTTGAAACCTCCTTTCATTCATTAAGTGTGGGGAATGGAGGGTCTTGCAAGCGGTCTGCTCAAAGAGGTTCTGTGTATCAATTTTTTCAAAGAAACCATGCTGAAGTCCTCAACTAGAAAGAGAAGTCTGTGCATGCTAGCCCATCACTTAATGGCTCAGCTACCCTCCCCTTACAAGAGTCATGCACAATTAAGGTGGCATCTGACAGGGATTATTCGTCCGAATTCGGCTGAAGGGACACCACACCTTGGATGGCTAAACATGCCTCTGTTAGATGAATTTTCCTGAGTATATAGACTCAGTCTTTGTATTTTGTGAGGGATCGATGGTTGAGCAAAGCTCCTGATTGTAAAGTTTTGATGAAGCGTTGGTCGCTCTGGTTAATGTATAAGGCATTGGAAACTTCTTACTTTATGGATGTCATCTTCTTTTCCATCTCTTTGTTTGTTGTGTTAGAATAGCTCGGAATTGGAAGATCCAGTCTAGTTGTAGCTGTTATAGGATGATGTAGGTTGGATCATTGTACCATTTGCATTGTTTCTAATCAGTTCATGTGATTTTCTCAGAACTGAAATGACTTGGAATTGAAGGATTCACTCAAGTCACCCCTCAGTTCCCTGAAGCTCTGGACCAAGAGGATCTTGGCTTCTGAGTTTTTCATACTCAAGCTTCTGAAGGCCTATTGCCTGAGGCAGTCTTGCTTGCCCTTCTCTCAAGTCTTCCATCTACCACCCTTTAATCCATTTACTGATAGGAGTTGGATCAATACCTCCCTTGTTTTCTACATGCCAGGCCCAATTTCCTGAGTTAAAGCTATATCATCTTGAGCCTTTATCCATTTGATCACCCCCATTTATTAAACCGTGACATAAAAAACTGATGGGCATTGGGCTTTGCTCCTACAAGCAATCCAGGAGTGACTTCTAACACTAACACATCCATAAAGTAAGAAGTCTCAAGTGCCTTATACATTAACCAGAGTGACCAGCGCTTCATCAAAACTTTACAATCGGGAGCCTTGCTCAACCATCGATGATTACAAAATACAAAGACTGAGTTTATATACTCAGATAAATTCGCCTAACATCGGCGTGCTTAGTCATCCTAGGCTTGGTGTCCCTTCAGCCAAATTTGGATGGGTATTCTTTGTCAGACGCCACCTTAACTACGCATGGCTCTTACAAGGGGAGTAGCTGAGCCATTAAGTGTCGAGCTAGTGTGTGCAGACCTACTCCAGCAAGTCGAGGACTCAACATGGCTTCTTTGCAAAAATGGGTACATAGGACCCTCTCGAGCAGACCGCTTGCTAGACCCTCCATATCTCACACTTAATGAATGAGGAGAGGTTTCAACCACCCCCTCCCACCTTCATTTTCTTCAAATGAGAAAAAGGATTGAGATTGGATTCCGATGTCACTTGGAGATCGCGATGATCCCCTCTGTGATTGAACTCAACGCCTTTGGCTCTTCTTGCACAACTCTTTTTATTCTCCAAGTGACCACGGGCTGTGACCACACGTTCATTCTCAATGACGCTTTCGGCATTCGCGAATGGGAAGGGTCTGATCCTTGCTCCTCATAATCGTGATGAACGAAATGCCGAGACAACTTAATTTGGTGCCACACATCCCTCTCAGATATGACGGTCCTGGACTCACTCAAGGATATTGTGGGCCTAGGTCCCGGACACCTTGGCACTTCGCATTTCAGGGATATGAAGGAGCTACTCCTTGTGCGTTGGAGTCACGATGAGCGAAAAGGCGAGGGGCCTAATCGCGCACCACATGTTCCCTTTAGATGGACAGCTGGGATGGCTTCGTGACACTATGGGCCCGAATTTGGGTGCCTTTGTCTCTTTCTGGGTTTGGGGTTTCGAGATATAAGACAACATGGAACCTTCACCCTTCGAACTCCCGAATGCCAAAACGCCGACATGACTAGATCTCACACCACGCGTCCTCTGGATGGAAAGCTGTTATCTTTCCCTACAAGCAATATGGGTGCTATCCATTGCGCTAACCTCTGCGCAACTTCGCTAACCACGATTTCCCGCCAACCGTCGATCTTCTCTTATGGATGAATCCGAACTATCGACAATATAATCTCGCTCGCTCACTTGCTTGGAATTCTGAAACAGGATTTTTCGTGCTGTGCTTGGGCGCTTCTCGTGCAACTTGTAGACCTGAATACTCTTGTGCTCAGGACAAGAATTGCTACTAACAGAAGGTCCTGCTTCTCCTCTTCAGATACTTGCAAAAGTCTTCTCAATTCTGCATTGTCAACTTGAATGTTGTCATTGATCTCTTGCAACTCTTGCATTCTTTCAGCGTGCTTCACTCCTCTGCCCATCCTATAAAGCAGTCACATGCTCTAATACCACTTGATTCGAAAATGGGTCGAGTACTACTCTCCCAAATGTTTAAAATGTGAGGATCTTTAAATTGACTATGGCTTATACAGGTTTTATTGAGCATATTAGTTCATTTATCAAAGTGCATTAAAACACATAAACATAAGTAAATGAACATAGAATAGAGAAAAACACATGAAGGCAAATAAGAGAGAGACAACCGATGTTGATAACGGAGTTCACCCCTCCACCTCTGGGGCTACGTCTCCGGACCTGCTCCAACTGGAATGCAGATCTTCTATATTCCTTCTTCAAAGTGAGCTCTCAAAAATCTCTTACATTCAAGGACTATGGATCTTCATTAGCTCAACACTATGGCTTTCAATAGCTAAGCACTCTCTTCTTTCTTCCCCTCCAACATGGCTCACATAAGGAATATATATAGTTTTTCCTTACTCACTCTCCAACTAAGAGCATTAATTACAAGATCCGCAATTGTAGGATCTAATTACAAAGAAGGAAAAAACAAGATCCTTAAAACTAGGATCTTCAACCATCTTAGGCTCAAAAATGGAAAAGTCTCAAAACTACCCAAAGACTTTCCAACCATGCCCTTGATTCTCTCAACCTACAATTGAGAAAAAAATGGCAAATTGGTGTTAGGTGGTTTCTCACATGAAAACCATTTTCCATAATTAATAAATGAATAATATGTGAGACAAATTTTCTCTCACAAATATTAATCATTTTAATTACAAGTGAATAATAATAACAATGTATGAGTTATTAAAGCTCATAAAATGCATAACTAAATGCATGAGCACTTCATAAAAGCATTAATCAAACTAATATGAAAAATGCATGAAGTATTTTTCCCACAAATGCATAATTAAATGCGTGAGAAATAAAACTCAAGAAAGCATCATTTTAATCCACTTAAACACTTTTGTCGCCACCTTAAAATCAACATGGTGCAAATTAAGAAGTTCTTTCACATGCGGAGATCCATTTGGATCAACTAAACATAGTCAAAGGAAAAGCATAAACAATCACATGATATACCCAATACATAAAGCTCACATGCATGCTGAAAAACTGAAGGGAACACATATGTTGATGGTTGTTCTCTACAATAATTTTCCAAAAAAGAAATAAAGAATGCAAGATCCTTCTACATTCCTTCCAAAAATAAATAATTTGTGTACTTCTCATAAGGATGAGAATATCCCCATGCAGAATCACATGCAAAATCAAACCCAAAAACACTCTTGGGAAGTGTTAAAACCCTTGATTCCTCTTGTTGTCCTAGCTACTTAGAGAAAATGTAGTTTTTCCTACCTTCTTTCCTTGTTGTCCAGAGAGAACAATAGTTGATATTTCCTTTTCCTCTTACTGTTCATAAAAAACAACATTTGTTTTTACTCTTTTTTCATTTTTTTTGAAAAAAAACAACAATTGTTTCTACCCCGAGTCTAGCATATAATTACACAACACCAAATCACTAATAATAAAGGAAACATAAAAAGTGTATCTTTAAATTGATCTCCAACAAAAACCCATGGACAATCTTCTACCGCATCAACTATGTCACTAGACTTTGTTGATTATAGTATCTTTAAATTTATCTCCAACAAAAACCCATGGACAATCTTCTACCACATCAACTATGTCACTAGACTCTGTTTCCTATAAGGTATCAGTCACATGGATAACAATAGGGGCATCTAATGGAAAAAATAAATAAATACATAATAGTGGATCTCTATATGGGAATCTTAATCGGTTCAGCTAGAGGAACAAGGATCCTTACCCAAAAGGAATTCTCAAATTGAGGTAAAAACCTCTTTTTTGTTTTTACATAGTTTTGAGCTACCAAGGAAAATATTTTACAAGTGTCTTCCCTATGTGCAACATCACATGGTCTACACCAAACTGGAGAGAAAGAATCAAAAAAATTGGAAGGGGAAGGATTCAAATTTACCTTAACCTTTATGGCCTTGTCATGTGGATTAAATCATTTAGGAGGAGGTACATATTGTCTATTAGGAGCTATAACGGCTTGTTGTTTCTTTTCCATTGTCACAATTGTATTATATAACACCTAAGATAACACAAATGTATTAGATAACACCCAAGTTTGTGCATACTATGTCTAAGTTAATTCAATGTGATGAATCTCTAAAAGTGCCACTTGTATCACCAATTGTCAATTTTGTGGGTTGGTCTCATCATTTCCCTTCCGTTTGAAAATTCATAACTCTTATTTTAACTTTCTCAAGGTCGTGGGAATTGTGAGAGGATCTTGGAGGAACATGGGGATATTTTGCTAATCAAATATGAAGTTCACATGATTAATTGAACCTACTTTGTCTTTTGAGGACTAATGATTAGATATAATGGTGATGCTACATGATTATGGTCATTTTTCCAAAGACTGCAAACCTTCATCCTTTAATAAAGCTACCCCTATTACAGGAGAATCCCCTTGTGGACAAGTGTATTTCCTCTTGGATGCTAGACCCCTAACTCCAAGACAGAAAGTGCTATTATGGACACTGAAATTCCTTTATCATAAAGCTAAACTATCAAAGAAGAAGAGAGAAGAAATGAAAGTACCTTTTTACTGACGTTTGTCCTTGTTCGCTCCAGGCTGAACTTGATCTCCAAGTTCAGTTGAAGGTCCTGTGGTGCAATGAGAAACAACAACAATACTTCCTACTTTACTATGATTAGCTTTATAATGAATCTATGAAAGAAACAAGTTCATATACACAAACTTTAAAGGAAACAGGCCAAGCATGAATTTATATTAATGAGAACAAAGTGTTTCTTACAACCATGGATGTAGTGCAGCAGCTTCACCAAGATCCCTTTGTCCAAACCCTTTCTCAAATAATCCACACATAGAATGATGATGCTTCAATGATATCTCCCTTATGAGATCATAAGTTAGATGCTTTACTGTATCTCCCTTTCACCATGAGAAGGCCTCCTTATATAGGCTTGGAGAAGCCTAACCACTTGAGATATCTTTGGGATAAGTTGAGGATTATTCTCCTTCAATTGAGGATCTTCCCTAAGATCGAGGCTTGACCTTAGATTCGAATCCAACTACTTTTAGAGATTGAGGGGATTCCTCCCTGATTTCCCTCAACAAACCAAAATTTACCCAAAAAAGTGGAAGTGCTCCCTCGGAATGGGGTACAGAGTGCTCCAATGCTCCCCCATAAGAGAGCATAGAGTGCCACCGCTCCTTAACAGAGCATAGGGGAGTGCTCCCTTCCAAAAATTGACGTTTTAGCAGTTTTTCCAATGGCAAAAGAGTTGTATTTTTTGTCCAATGATTTCTCCTCTTCAAAACTAGTCTTTGAGGTGTCTTTCAAGTGTTGTTGATAACAATATGATATTTGTGACACTTGTGGGTGAAATGCGACACTTACGACATTTGGTAATGACGACACTAGGCCATCATCTTAGTGAGTAATTTTGATGTGTAACAAATTCCCCCCCAAAGTGTGAAGTTAGAAGATGGGAACTAATGACTGAAGTACTTTGTAGAGGTTTTAAAGAAAGGGTATGGATGCAGAGAACTTGATAGAAGCTACACATGAACATCCAACAAACATTAATGACATGTTTCAAACCCAAGGCAGGCATACCTATGCTTGAGTGATAAAGATTTTTTAGGTATGGCCGCCATAAAATACACCGCGGATCCATAATTACATTGATAAAAGGTATAGCCACTGAAGATACAATGTGGATCTATACTCCCATGACATGAACTTGATCATAGCCACAAAAAATACACAGTGGATCTATGATACGACAAGACATAGCCACGACCAATACAAAGTGGATCTATGTAACAGTATGTATCAAAGTTCAAAAGAAACTCCATCACAACCTGGGCAAAGTACATATCGGAGTGATAATGAAATCCTAGGGTCTTCTTACCAATCCCCATGCAGTACGATTCTAACCATGTGAATAGATGTCCTGATGTCGAACATGGCAGAAACCACTTGATTATCGGTCAATGATGTAAACTGTTAACAAGTGCAAGAGAAATCACCATTGATGTCAATGATTCCCAAGGTACTCTAGTACATTCCAAGGAATGTGAATAGATGAGATGAAGTCGAACATCCATGGAATCATCCGATCAAAGGTCAATGATGTACTGTCAGATGTGAGGAGGCCTACCATTGAGGCATGCACGTCCCAAGGTACTAACTGGTTTCTAATTCTAGTTCCCGGATGATGTGTTGAAGTTGACAGGAATAGACTCGTCGAAGGAGGGCCTTGATGTATCCCCCATCAACGACATGAAATTGACACATAGATGTAAATTGGTGGATCAAAAGAACATGGAATGACATGAGTATTGAAACAAAAATATTTGTGATGGCTGACTCTCAAGGTAGATACTTCCCTTGAACACTGAGGCACAACAACAAAAACATGACATGGACCAAAACATAATGATGTAGTGGACATTGTGACTCTCGTCGGGTGACCCAAAGGAGTAAGAAAACTCAAAGGATTGGTTTAGCAAAGGTTCGGTGGATTGAAATGTGTGCAAAGACAAAGTCTCATGTTCAAGGGCGACCGTAAGAGTTACTGGTAGTATTCTCATAAAATTCTTGGCTTGCTTCCTTCAATTTTCCCCATCCAGATAGACGAGTACCTCTTTTTAATTTAACGAGCTCGAGGAGGGTAACACATGCTCGATATAACTTACCTTAGATAAGGCCCTCTTCCTTTGTTTAACGAATTGGAAGAAGTAAGGGTTCAGTCACATATGGGCCCTTCAATGTGTAATTGTTTAACGAGTCTAGAGAAGGTAAAATCAGTGGTTTTTCATATTTAGAGAGTATGAAAACAACTTAAAGATGACTCCAATGTTGTCCTCTTTCGTAATGTTAGTCTTGCGAGGTCGAAAAAGAGATAAATTATCACTCAAAAGATGCCCTTTCAAACCTTTTAACGAGTGGGAAAGGAAGCAAGATCACTCGACAATATTTTCATGTTTAGAGAGTCTGAAAAGAGTTTAAACAAGACTCTAGGGGGATCCTTTTTTGTTTATCCATGCGAGGTCCGAAAAAGAGATAAAAGTTTACCCGACCCGTTCTTATATTTTTGAGCTTGAGAACAAACTAAGACTATGCTTGTGAATGTGATAAGATCAAAAACAAAAAACATTGCTCCGAAACATCTCAATAATGTCAAAATTGCATTCCAGGGGATTAATAAGGCCTCCAAAATATTTTAAAAAACCCAAAAACTATATCTTTAGGCAAAAAATGAAATGTATAATAGTAAAATGGGGTAAAAAATGTCATTTACCATTTCATTTGTGCAAAGATTTGTAGTAGTGCATAATTTGTGCTTTGGAGGTGAATCTTGTATTGCTAAGTGTCGGAGCTACGGTCAACCATTTTCCTCGCTGTTTGGACTAGGTTTGTGCTCTTCTTTCCTTCTTTCATTTGTATGGTTCACATTTTATTTTAAGGCAATAATTATTTGTAAAAATTGATGCCTTGGGTCGGCCCAAGCGCCCAAAAAGCTTGATGCTCCTCTAGAAGTAGTGGGGGAGTGTTGAGTGTCTTGGAAAATGCCCCTCCTTATCAGTGAATGGTGGCATGCCAATGCCTTGGTGTATTGGCTATGAGGGCGCTGCCTAAAAAAACACAAGAAAAAATTCCCAAGAACGCCTAGCACGTGCTCAAAACGTGAAGGGGGCGTTTTTGAATTTTTAAGTGCTTTAGTGGCCGATGTAAGGATGCGTTGGCACCCTAATGTTCATGCAAATGGGGTTTTGGCCTTTTACAAAAGAAAACAATCATTTTTTAAAGTTTTGAAAATTGCCCAAAAATTAACGAAAAATGTGATTTTTAATGAAAATTTTATTGTTGATGATTGCAGGTGATTTTGGAAACAACCATGTTTGAGTGGAAAAAAATAGAGCATGAGATCGATGACATGGCCACCTTGCAAAGTCCCTGATCGAGAGTAGCATTGATGGATTTCAGTCTGCTCAAATATTTCAAAATGCAAAAAATGAAGAAAGAGGTCCTTCTTCTTGAGCATATGATCAGGTTGTGGAACGTCGCGGAACAATTATTCTAGATGGGACCGAAGCTTCTTACCATCAAGTTGAAAGATGTCTACTTCATAAATGGTATCTCAAAAAAAGGGGCTCCCATAGTTTTAATCGGACAACGGGCACTTCCCGTGCCTGTGGATGAGTATCTGGCAAACCATTGTTTCCCAGGAGCGAGACTAGTGGGTGGCAGAATTGTGATCAAAGATATTAGGGATCTATCTCTTCGATCCATTATATTTTACATTACAAGTATAGAGGGAATTATGAGCACTCACCTACTTTCAATATCACAAGTGGCCTATGGTTTACAGTGTCTAGAGCCAACACTGTTTAACTGGAGTGCAGGGTTCCTTCAGAATGTGAAGGAGAAGATTACGAGATGCAGAATAGGGAAACAAAAGCAGTTCAGATATGGTTCATTCTTGGATTTGTTCTTCTTAGAATGCATTCCTGGGATGCAACCTCATATTGCACTAGCTGTACGACCAGTGGGAGAACCACGTATGGAGTGGTGGACCAAGCTATCTCCGAGACTAGGCCCAAATTCAGAGTTCAGATTCACCGGTGATTTATTCGCTTGGCTGAGACGCCAATTGATTGTAATATAATATTTTCCATATGCCAGAGTAGATTTTCAGGGCAACATGGACTTGGTTCTTCCAGAAGGCAAGGATTGGGTTGCATCACGTAATAAACCAAACAATGATCTCATCAAGTGTTTTTAATTTTTTGAATGTTATAAAAAAAATTTTAGGGTACATAGAAGAGTCTTTAACAAACATATCGTTTCATCATGCAGATAGAGGAGAAACACGTTCGACAGAGGTACCAACACTGGGGCATCGCGGGGATGCTCAGATAGCGGTAGATCAAGGGGTAGTAGCAGAAGGTCTCCAGGAGGTTGAAAGAAACCTCCAAGGTCTCACGATGGGCATCCCTCCTCTTAGGAGGCGGGAAGTGCTACTACATCTACAAAGACACACTGTGGGAGTGTCTTAGAGTCTTAACTCTCTACTGAGGTGAATAGCCCATGCAGTGATATTTTACTCGCAAAATAATGTGATGCAAGGAGATTAGGATCTTCCTGATGATTGGATAGTCGGTATGACGATGTTTATGGGTGTGAGGACCCACATTTTTCCTATCTATGTACCATTTTTTATGTAATCAAACTTTTTCAATGCCGTATATATATACATTTCCGAGTTTTTATAGTGCCAAATGATTTGCAAATAAAGATGTCTTTTATGTGAAGTGTTTTATTTTACATGATGATATGTGATGTGATTTATTTCCCTTATGAAAACATATCTATGTGCAATATACCTATCCATGATGTAATTAGCTAGCGAATCTAAAATGGTATTGAGTTCTCTTGGTATGTGTCTATATTCAATAAAATCAAACATTCGTTGAAGACGATGAACTTGTAAGTGGAGACGTAGTAGGATAGGATTGTGAATAGCATAGATTCGATTAAGTTGATAGACCAAGAGTTGGGAGTCTAGGTTGACAATCATGCGAGAAACACCTAGGGAGGAGGCTTCGGTTAAAAGTACGATGACAACATGATATTCTTCCATGTTGTTAGTTGTCGATCCTAAGTAAATACCTCCGGAACTCACCAACTCGTCAGAGTGGTAAATGACCCAAGCTACATAAGCAACGTTCTGGGCATGTCAACTAGCACCATCTGCAAAACCGATAAAAATGGGAAAGGAAGATGTCATCTGCGCATGAAAAACACAAGACATAGTATAAGTGGCTAAGGAAAAAACTCGAGCATGCAAACGAAAAAGACACACTAAACTAAAAATACAAAAGTGTACAAAGCATGTATGCTAGATGTTCTATGCATAGTACTTCTTAAGGTAAAGCCTGTTTTGAGGCCCACCTAGGGAGATTCTGTTGTAGTCAACTAGTTCATAGGCACCTTTATGTAGAACATGTTTCATGATGTAAGGACCATGCCATAGAGATTCTAACTTCCCTATCCCTAAATTATCATGAGCCTGGTCATAAATGAGGACAAGGTCTCCTTTTGCAAAAGTGTGAGGATGGAAAATTTTTTTGTATTGATTCTTGATTCACTTTTGATACGTCTCGTTAACGAGAGCAGCATCACGACGTGTTTCATCCAACCTAGTCAAGTGTAAGAAATGTTCTTCTTCAGCAAAAATGTGGGGAAGGATTTCCACTTTGAGTTTCAATGAGGGGATTTTTCACTTGATTGGTAAAACAACTTCTATACCATATACTAGCTGGAAAGGAGTGAATCCAGTAGCAGTTTTCATTGAAGTACAGTAGGCCTAGAGAGCGTAGAAAAGTTGTAGATGCCAATATGTCTTGTTGGCCCCTACCATCCGTTGGATCATAGTTTTGAGGACTTTGCTAATAGCTTTAACTTGTCTATTCGCTTGAGGATAGTACAGGGATGAGTTCTCATGGTGAAAACCCAACTTGGCATGAAACTCACTCATCATATGGTTTTTAAAGTGTGAACCATGATCGGTGACAATGGCATCTGGAACACCAAAACAAGTGATGATGCGTTAAAAAAGAAAAGATATGCAGTACGACCATCATTTAGAAAGGTAGGCATAGCCTCAGCCCATTTTGTAAAGTAATCGATGACAACGATTATATAACCGTGCCCCCTAGCTAAGGTAGGATTACACTGCATGAAATCAATGCCCCATTTGGAAAAGGGGTTGATGGAAACAATGGGATGCAGCAGAGCAGGGTGGGTTTGTGCCTTTTTGTGAAAAACTTGGCAGGGTGGGCATTTTTTGACTACCTCAATACAATATTTGAAAATTGATGGCCAAAAGTAGCCGATACGTAAGATTTTTTGAGCTATATCCATCCCAGAAAGATGACTGCCATAGGCTCCAAGGTGACAGTCATTAAGCATGTGTTCAGTCTCTTCATGAGTTATACATCATCACAGGATAGTGTCAATGCCACAATGGTATAAAGTGTCGTCGATAATAAGATAATGACAAGAATGGTGGAAAATACGATGATGTTCTTCATGAGAGATATCGGGTTGAAAATGTTGGGTCTAGAGATAAAGAAGGATATATCCATACCAAGGATCAGATGTGCTAATTAGGAACAAAGTTTCATCCAGGAGAGAATCTCTGGGCTCGGTATCTTCATCAGCATGGAGAAGGTAAAAAATAAGCTCTGCAAACACCAGATACTTTTTAGCTTTAGATTTAGTGAACTCGAGATCAAATTTCTAAAGAATAACGATTCATTTCGAATATTTTCCCCCAAGAAATTGATGTGTTAAAATGTGGTACATGGTGTTTGAGTTCGTAATAACCATGGTGGTGCCTAGAAAAATGTAGTGACGGAATCTCTGGACAGTGATGACGGCTGCCAGAGACAACTTTTCAACATGTGAAATCTGAGTTCTGGACCAGATAGACTTTTGCTCAAATAATATATCACGTGTTCCTCGTCGTTAGGGTCCTCTTGAACTAACACCATGGAAATAGTGGAAGTGGAGGCTGCTAAGTAAAGGATATAGTCCTTTGTGTAATTCGGAGGATGCAACAGAGGTGCATTGTTTAATGCATGCTCAAGAGTATCAAAAGATCGATGAGCAATGTCATCCTAGATTAAAGGGGTGTCTTTCTACAACAATCTCATGAATCCTTTGGTAATCTCAACATAGTTACAAATGAAACGACGAAGAAAGTTTGCTTTCCCTTGCAAACTTTGGAGTTGTGTCAAATTATTAGGTGGAGGTAAAGCAAGGATAGCTTTAATTTTTAAGGGATCCACCTGAATCCCATCCTTGGAAACAACAAAATCGAGAAGTCGACCTGATTCGACAACAAAAATACACTTATGTGGGTTCAAATGAATGCGGTAGAATCGACATCAAAGAAAAATATCTCATAGATGACCAAAATGGTCTGATCGACTGGATGAATGGGCAGGTAAATCATCAAGGTAAGGTTCTACAATATGTTTGATATCATGGAAAGCATATGACATGGCCCGCTGGAATGTAGCACCAACATTTTTAAGGCCAAAAGGTAGTTTCTGATAGGAGAAAGTTCCCCATGAGAAGATGAAGGTTGTCTTATGTTGATCAGCAGGTAAAATTTCAATCTGGTTGTACCCCGAGAAACCATCCATGAAAGAGAAAATCACGCTACCAATGCAATTATCAATAATCTAGTCGATTAAGGGCGTAGGGTAGTTGTCTTTAGGATAATCCTTATTGGGGTCCCTATAATCAACGCAGACACGAATGGTCCCTTGCTTCTTAGTAACCAGAACAATGTTCGAAACCCATTTCGTCAAAGAAAAAGGATATATGAAGCCAGATTTCAATAATTTTTCAAATTTTTCCTTAATAGCCATGGTCTTCTTAGGATGGGTCGGGCGAGGTTTCTATCGAACTAGTTGTACACCTGGGTAGGTTTTAATATTATGCACAATGATCGAAGGATCGATCCTTGACATCTCTTCGCAGCTCCAAGAGAAGACATCACGAAATTCTTTAAACAAAGCGGTACAGGAACCCACTTCATCGGGTGTACAACTAACATCAAGATTAATGTTTTCAATGATACCTTCCTTGATTGAAATATCTATTTCGACTATAGAGGTAATGTTGCCTAAATTCCCTTCAAAAATAACATCTTGTGTAAGTATAGGTGATTAGGGAAATTGGACAACATCAGGAGGGAAGATAGAGTGTATATCTTCTTGAATTTCTTCAAGAGGTGGAAGAAAAGAGGATTGATGATGAATATCATCCCAAGGTATGTCGTCGATGCTAAGAATTTCAGTTATTGATTCATCAGAAGGAAAATTTTGGGAATTGTAGTCGAACGTAGACATCAAGGAATTTAAACACGATGGTATCAAGTAAGTGTCAAGTGCCAAGAGATGTTGGTCATCTGAGGAGGGAGAGGCAGATTGGATGGAAACATATGAGGTTTTAGATGGACTAAGTGGCATGGTGTCACCTAGTGCATCAAATTCCAATGAAATAGGTACAATCCAAGGGTCAGATGATTCCAAGGATTGGTAAACTGTAGTCGAAATCATATTGATTGTGGCAACATGATGTGTGGTGGGTGGAAATGGTGTAGGGAAGGTACCCATAAGGCTAGAGTCTTTCAACAAGCCAACACCAACGCTTTCATACATGATCTTTTGATCTCCCAGAAAGGGAATATTATTGGTAGCAAGAGTGGAAGCGTCAGGTGTACAGAAATCTAATTGATCGATAGTGACAATTTTACCTTGATGAGGAAATTGCACACATCGAAATACTGATGAAATAACGACGGACATGGAATAGAACCAAATTATTCCAAGCAATAAGTTGTAATTGAGGGGAGCATCGACCACCTCGACATCAATAGAGGTAAATTTGCTGCCCAATTGGATGAACAGGGACTAAAAAACTCCATGGCAATGAAAACCTCGCCCGTCGAATGCACGTAGAATCATTGGGGATTTTTTAAGTGCAGGCGATTTCAAGATTTTCCAGTAGGCTAAAGACATGACATAAGTAGAGTCTCCCTCATCCAAGATAGTGCGGTGGATTTATTGATTATGAAAAACAACGTCAACTTGGAAAGCAAGTTGATGAGAGAGTCGAGGCGAGAAATTATCTAGGTTAAACATGATATTGTTGGATGACTCGGGATCAAAAGCGCCAATAGTGGCCAAGAGTGTTCTACGTTGACTGGGGCAGTGCTGTAGAACTTCTAACACAGACATAGCACACGGTGCTTGAGCTAAATCTTCAACAATGTTGTAGTTCTGGGTGGGACGTGAACTAAGATTATAGGTAGATTTATGGATAGTGATCTTAGGAGGGCGTAAGATAGATTCAAACACAGGTTTCTCAATCTGAAGTGGTCCAGATGGAGGAATAAAGGAGGATGGTGATGGATCCGGTAAAGTATCAGTACCATTAGTGAATTTTCCTTTGTCAGGTTTAACTGGTGTGTCGTATGTCGTAGAGAGGGTGGTTAAATCAAGCCCATTAAACATGTAAATATGGGCACTTGTCGAGGCTTCATCATGGGAAGGATGGTTGGAACTGCCCCTTGGAGAGGGGGTTTGAGCAACCATAGATTGTTTCTATGGAAAAGGCTAAGTAAGCATGGCGGGTTGGGAATTCCCTTTGAAAATTTTGGACACTTCATCGCGATGTGGACAGTCTTAAGTGTAGTGATCGTCACCACAAATAAGACATGGGAACTTCAGTTTCCGTTGTGGTTGATTTTTGTTAGCAGGTGTTGGGTTTTGAGCTTTCGGTTGTTCATTGTTATTATTCTTTTTTTTTTTGTTCTGTCTTCTTCTTACCTCCGGTTGGTTGTGAAGGGGTAGATTGAACTGTATTCACCTCAAAGATTTGAGTTTGGGGGGAGGTAGAGGAGGGTGTGGTTGAACTGTGAGTGGATGCTGGAGAAGATCGATTTTCCATTCCAATTGACTGGGAAACAGATTGGGTTTTGATGGAGCCATAACTCCATCTGCATGTGACATGGATGGTGATTTATATGGATCAGTATTTGCACGGGCAAAATTTTGGATTGACTCATACAAAGTACTAGATTGTGAATAGACCAGATCTAAGTACTGATCTTGAGCAATGGCCTCTTCCTCAGTGACTACACCACCCATGGATACATCACGAGCAATCGGGGGTAACAGTGATTTAGTGAACCATTCCGCCAATAATTGGTCAGGAATGACTACTTTGATCAACCTTCATCATTGTCTCCACTCATAAATATGATCAGAGATATGTACAGAGTTTGTCTAATGAAGGGAGGTCAAGAGTTTGGTACCCATCTCGTATCGAATGGGTAGTTGAAAGTGCGTGAGAAAGGACATGTAAAGGGAGTTAAAATATTGGAAAGAACTACGTGGAAGTTCGATATACCACTTGGCTGCTAAGCCTGTAAGTGTTTGCTAAAAAAGATGTAAATGGATAGATTCATCCATTAAGGAGTTCGATGAACACCATAAATGGAAATTCATCATCACATGGTTATTTGGGTCTTCTCCAAGTTTACCCTCAAATTTTGTAATATCAGAAGGTAGTTTAGCCGGAATCACTGGCCAAAAAGGATAATGCAGGCTAGGATCATTGGTCAACCGAGACAAGTCTGGGAGATCCAGAGTAACAAGGAACGATAGCTATCGATTAACCTGA
The DNA here is from genome assembly GCA_009831015.1 of Picea engelmannii. Taxonomy (NCBI): domain Eukaryota; kingdom Viridiplantae; phylum Streptophyta; class Pinopsida; order Pinales; family Pinaceae; genus Picea; species Picea engelmannii. The sequence continues at coordinate 627,621 of ML781198.1, read as the reverse complement.
GGGTGATGCTAGTGTGGAATAGGGACACCAGTAGGACCATAAACTGGGTTAGGTGGATAATTATAACCAGTAGGTCCTCCTACATATGGTTGTTGCTGACCAGAGTAGACGAGATTTGAGGAGGATTGAGAAACATGTGCGAGTAGAGGATAACCTAATGGATTTTTAGGATTATCATTCAGTTGATGGGTTTTTCCATAAGGTGGATAATTTTTTTTTCCATAAGGTGGATAAGGTTGTTATTGTCCTTGAGAATGTTTCCCCCCAAGGAATAGTGGATTTCCTGAAAAAGGAGTGTGCCAAGTATTGGGATTTATAGACACATTTTGTCCAGAAGGTTGATGATGGACTCCAATTTGAGGCTTCCCCCCAACATGAGGTTTCCATCCAAATGGAGGTTTCCCCCCAAATGAAGACTTCCCTCCAAATGGAGGTTTCCCTCTGAAAGGAGCTTGCCCTCCGAAAAGGGGTTTCCCCCCAAACAAAGGTTTCCCCCCAGCATGAGGTTGAGTCCCCGAAATTTGGAAGCTAGACATAAATGACTGACCGATGCCTCTTAATGGATTAGATCCACCAAGACTGGTCCCTCCGGGTTGTTGTGTAGGTATAGAACTTCCGGGTATAACATGGGTAGTGTTGAGAATAGAAGAATTCAGTTCTCTATACCCAAGGGGAAGTGACGAGGAAGGCCAAGATGATAGTGGTGTACCAATGGGAGCTTGGATAACCACCACATTACCACTGGGAATAGTCACAACATGAACGACCATCGTAGAATGAGCCATCTGGAGAGAAATAGTGGAACTTGGACCAATAGACTTCATGTTTGGACCAACGGACGGTGCGATGGAATTGATGGTTGTACCAATAAAATGATCTAAAGGTACGGTATAAGTAACAAATGTTTCTAGTATTTGGGATATGACAGGTATATCAACAGTTGTCCCTAATCTATAAAGGTCTCGCACTGTGCGAGGTGGGCTTTGAACTATATCAGAAGTCCAAAGGGGGTTTCTAACTAGAGGATTTGAATGAGATCCAATCGAAATTTGGAGAAAACACCTTTCATATCCCGTAGGAATGTGGAAAGCCTCCATAGGATCCATAACAATTCAAAAACCTTCTAAAGGGGTGGAAACTTCCTCCTGTGAGGTTATAACGTCGTGGACCTCACTCTTTTGAGGAGATCCCTCCATAGAATGAGGGAGTAAAGGGGTATAATCTTCCATATTTTAGGGGGGAAGTCCCTATACCCGACGCAAACAACGTGGAGGGTCGCTATTGGTGGAAAAATTCGACGAAAAAAATCTATGGCCAACTAACAAAAAAGAAACAACATGCACTAATCAAATCTAGGAGTCAAACCAAGCAAACAAAACCTTCTCTCGATGACCGTACTAGTTGGTGATGAAATCCAACGTCGTGTGATCAAGTCAAAAAGAGGCTAAGATATGGTGGAACATTTACGATGGCAACCTGCTTAACGGACTTACACCTTGGTGCAAGCTTCCACGTAGTAATTGTGGATTTACCCTCCAAGGAGCCCTAGTGAGTTTGATCAACGTCTATTCAAGGTACAGTGAGACTTCCCTTCACCGTCACCTTGTGTAAGTACCTAAATATTATGGCTACTAAGAACACCAACTCGGAGTCATCCCCTGGGTGGGTACAGTCAATAGTCTAGTCTGAAAGTATGAGCAGGATAACAAGTCTAAAATCCTTCGAGAGAACTGAGGACAAGTGGACTGGTAGAACTCCAAAGGACCCAAAGTGGATTTGGAGTTCACAAAGCACCGAGACCAAATGAAACTAGCTGAACCTCAAGAAGAACCCTCAATATACGATCTGACCACTACAAATAGTTGAACCACAGAGGGTTAATATCCGTAAATCTCCCAAGTGCAACCTCATGCATAACCCCTGTGTGAGAGAGGGATCCCAGAAAGCCTATATGACAATTGGATTTTTCTCTCCCTATCACAAGATGCAAATGTTTGTTTTGAATACTTTGGAGAGTTGTACTCATAGCCTAATCCAAAGTTCTAATCCTAATCTATTGTTGGTGGAATATCCTAAAAACAAAATGTTCTAGATAAATTTTAATTAGCGTTAATTTTACAACTATTCTTTACTCAAAAGGTGTATGACAATGAAACTGTTGGTATTATGACTCAAATCCCAAAATGATGCATAATAAAAGATAAGCAGTCCTTTCTTTCAATGAATGCTTATTGAAGGGAAAGAGAAAGATGTTATTTTCACTATCAAACACTAAGATGCAGAATACTCAATCAATTTGTTTCTCAATCAAATCCAATATAATGCTAAAATCTCATAGAATTCCTTTCTAATATCCAAAAACTATCATGAAAAGTATCCTTTTGATTTATGTGTGAATGATAATCAATCTGATATAAAACTTCCAATGTGATCCAGGTTGCAAAGTCAACAAGGTTCAGACAATCAAAAGCGAGTTACACACAAACCAAAAACACACTCTCGTTGTGGTAAAACAAGAAAGACAAACATGACAAAAAATTGCAAAAACTAAAACCAAAAACTCAAAAAGATTGATAATGGCTTGGATAAGATGACCTAAAAGATCAAATGGAAAGGTGCATAGACCTTTGAATCTCCTCACGAAGGCTTATACTCAGTCAGATAAACGAGAAGAAAACAACAAGTTAACTCTAAATCAACAAAGACAAAGAGTGACTTCAAGGCAAGGAAAGAAAATGTCAAATTTCCAAACAAAAGATGATCCATTCTTAGAAAAAAGAGTGTTGAAGGCTAGGAGTAGCATGTAATGAGGTTGTAAGACTCCTGATCAAGTGCCAGAATCAAGAAATGAATTCAGAGAGTGAAAACCCTGGAATATTTCTCATAGAAAAGGGGCAATGCTCTGGTGTAAAGGGCACCAGAGAGTTCCAACTCTTTGTGTAAGGCCAATAGGGAGAGCCAACTCTCTGATAGCAAGGGCAGGGGAGCGCTAGGCTCTCAAAACTCAGAAAAAATTCCCAGGAAGTCAAAGTTTCAAGCAAACTTAGTCAATCAGGGTGAATGTGATGTCAGAAAGAGGGAATCAATCAGATCTAAGAATCAGAGACACGGTGTGGAGAAGGTCAAAGAATGAGAAAATACCAAGACAAGGGTTAGGAAAGGAATCAAAAATCAAATCTCCTCTCGCCATTGGAGTTGCCAATTTCTGTTATAGGAGAATCCCCCTGCGGACAAGTGGATTTTATCTTGGATGCTAGACCCCTAACTCCAAGACAGAAAGTGCTATTATGGACACTGACACTCCTTTATCATAAAGCTAAACTATCAAAGAAGAAGAGGGAAGAAATCCAAGTACCTTTTTACTAACGTTTGTCCTTGTTCGCTCCAGGATGAACTTGATCTCCAAGTTTAGTTGAAGGTCCTGTAGTACAATGAGAAACAACAACAATACTTCATGCTCTGTTATGATTAGATTTATAACGAATCTCTAAAAAAAACAAGTTCATATACACAAACTTTAAAGGAAACAGGCTAAGCATGAATTTATATTAATGAGAACAAAGTGTTTCTTACAGCCATGGATGTAGTGCAATAGCTTCACCAATCTCCCTTTGTCCAGACCCTTGCTCAAATAATCCACACACAGAATGTTGATGCTTCAATGATATCTCCCTTGTGAGATCATAAGTTAGATGCTTAACAATGTCTATCCCTTTCACCATGAGAAGGCATCCTTATATAGGTTTGGATAAGCCTAACCACTTGAGATATCTTTGGGATAAGTTGAGGATTCTTCTCCTTTAGTTGAGGATCTTCCCTAAGATCAAGGCTTGACCTCAGATTCGAATCCAACCACTTTCAGATATTGAGGGGATTCTTCCCTAATTTCCCTCAACAGACCAAAATTTACCCAAAAAAGGGGAAACACTCCCTCTGAATGGGTTACAGAGCGATCCAATGCTCCCCCAGAAGAGACCACAGAGTGCTAGTGCTCCCTAACAGAGCATAAGGGAGCGCTCCCTTCCAAAAATTGATTTTTTAGTGGGTTATCGAATGGAAAAAGACTTGTACTTTTTGTCCAATGATTTGTCCTTTTCAAAACTATTCTTTGAGGTGTCTTTCAAGTGTTCTTGATAACAATATGATATTTGTGACACTTGTCGACAAAATGCGACACTTACGGCATTTGGTATTGACGACACTAGGCCATCATCTTAGTGAGTAATTTTGATGTGTAACAACCCCCAACATCACAGATTAATGGTAGTTGGTAGAAAATAATAATGGGACAAAGTAAGTAGAATCTTCTTCTTCATTGCCTCATAAAGGCAAGTCATATCCCTCTACCAATAAGTTTTCCATTCTATCCTAGTTGAACTTAGATCCCATTGCATTTATCTCTAAGTCACTTCAACTAGTGGATTTTTGTTTCCTCCTCCCCTCCTTACTCATCAATCCTTTGTGCCTCCCTTAATTGGACCTCTTTTGATTCCTAAGGAAACCCAAAATATTGAATCGACCCATGTATCCCCTATGGCCTTGCATGCATACACTGATTCACTCCTAAATAATGTTTTCTCTCAACCCTATGTAGTGTTGAATTGGAAAAATGCACACCAACAATAAAAGGAGGATTAAGTATAAGAAGAAAGAATCCCAAAGAAAACTAGGAGGAAAACAAACAAGAAAAGAAAGGAGGAGGTAACAAATAAAGAGAATAATTTGGGGGATCAACCAACCATATAATCATCTCTTGAAAGTGGAATCAAATACAACTTAGTGAAAAAATTAGGAAAACAATAACTACTATAGATGTCATTTAGTAGTAGTACTAAACTCTCATTAGTGAAATAATTAAAATCATCTCCTGCAACAATAGTGGAATGGGTAGTGGGTAAAAAATAGAAGCATTTAGGGATTTAATAAAAGTAGAAAGACAAGTTGTCCTTTTCATCTAAGAGACAAAGCTTGAAGAAAACATGGCTTTAGAATTAGGGAATAAACAATGGAGATCCAACAAAGGTGGTCAATAATAACACCTCATTTTTTCATAAGCAAGCAAAAGTTAGACAACAAAGGAATAATGTTCAAGAGATAAGAACTTAGGGTAGATGTCACACACCCGACCCCTTAAAGTATCATTTTAATGGATGGAGCATCAATTTTTATTTCCTACAACTCTCTAAATCCTTTGAATAAGGCTACCATTGCCTTGTTTTCCCAACTCGACCTCTGGTTTAAAATGTATGGTCCTCTGAAGTTTTTAGGACGTCATTAACTAGTGGCCATCCTCTTTTCCATGTTGCTTTACTTCCCCCGTACCATCCGACATGGAACTACCATGACCTGGGTTACTGCCCTTGGTGGTGGCGTGGCCACTGGTTGTAGGGAGTACCTCCCAGTCTTCGTGGATATCGGCCCTTCAACCCTTCGAAATTCATATGAAGGTATAAAAATTCCCGAAGACATGAAGTCTCTCACCACTCCAGGATCTATGGTGGAGTCTTATCAATCCTTATATCTAACGATCATAATCCACCCACACTTTACCCATAGCCTAAAGTTGGCAAGGGGAATGTGGGTTCCACCTTGACTTGTGCCCCGTGCCATGAAACCACGTGGACCTACCTGATCATGTCGCACCACCATGATGTATGCGGGCCCAATCAATTAGGTCTCAACACTTCAACAAGGGAGTTTTGACACTTTGGTGCTTCGACATTCACCACACCCTCCTATCCTCATTCTCCCAAAGCCCTAGATGTTGGTTGTGGAGCCTAATTATCTTCCCAATTCAGAGGTATTTTTTTTTTCATTCATGTTTATACCCTATTGGATGCAGACCCATTTTGGGGAAAAGGCTATTTTTGGGGAGAGAAGCACAAAGGGAAGAAAGGACAGCTGGAAGGAAGAGCAACATGTGTGAGGGAAGCTTCTGAGGCGCACATGCAAGGGAGACCTAATGACATTAGGGTTATGTTTTTTTCAATGTATTGTCATGGATGACGAGCCAATAATATATATAAGTAGTAATTAGGAGGTCTAGAGAGAGGGAGGGGAAAGAGAGAGACACAAAGAAGAGAGAGAAGAGATCAGACAGACCAAGACTAGAGAGAGCAAAGGATAGAGGGAGAGTCCAGAAGTTGTAAGGTTTGTGAGAACTATACTATTTTGTAATATTGTGAGCTAGAGAAGGAGTGAGCAACTTGATCCTAAGGGTTAGATCGCAGGATGAGGATCTTGGTACAATCTAGTCAGCCTCACAGGGATCAGGAAGCCTGTTTATATTGTAAGATCCAAACTGTAAACACATGTGATGTGAAATATGCTAAGACATAATAAGAAGCTTTAGAGCCAGATCTTTGTGGACATAGCCTAGGAGGGTGTGAACCATGGTAATACTTGTGTTATGTGATTGAATGTATGCATCTCTATTGTTGTTAGGTATTGAATGTATGCATCTCTATTGTTGTTAGGTATTGAATGCTAGATGAATGAATGAATAACTAGTTAGATTCGATACTCTAAATGCATGAATGAGAAGGATTGTTTTAATCGAGAGGTTAGATTAGATAAATAAAGATCAAAAAGTACAATCACATATCTCCACTCATTCCCAGGTTGCAAACACCTGAGTATTTGATCTAGAATGGATCTAGGAACCAAAATGGGTCAAGGAAGGCCTAAAAATCAAAGTTCTCAGAATCGCTTCAAAATGGATCTGTGCGTAGGCCTTGTTGATACAAACCAAACACAACTTGAACAGGCTCAAACGAACACCATATGCAAAAAATATCGCTATTTGTTCATTTTTCCAAACAAGAAAATTTTTTGTTGACTGTACATTTCATACAGTGATGATATGGCAGTTGTCCGTACAGGTTGTATGGTCATATAGTGACATGGCAGGTACATTGGCATGATGACATGGAGAGGTGCTGACATGGGCAGGTGCAGATGTGGACGAATCATTGTATGACACGTGGTAGTTAGTGGGAAAGTGTTATGGTACCACTTGGCCTAGTCTTGGGCTGCCACGTGGCACCCCTCCATTGGTCGGCGGTTGCAAAATGGTATGGACTCCACAGGAGTTGAACTCGTGACCTCCAGTCCGGGTGAGTGATTTGGCAAGGCCGAGCTACCAACCCGCCCACATTGTTGCTTGTAAACTATATATTAAATGTTGTATTTAAAATTGCATCTTTGTATTTTGGGAAGATTAAAGGGTTGTGGCCTATCCCTATCCCCGCAACATTCCATATGTCTCTACCATATAACCTCGACGCAGATTTGTTTGGTGTAGCCCTGACGCATACCATACAACCGCTACCATATCGCCATGTGCCCACTCCTTTAAACGCATGTGGATTATGGGTTTAGCGCCCGATCGGTCGGGCTAGCCCGACGACTAAGGCATGTAATCAAAGGCTAATGACCAGGTTATAACCAACTTGTGGCACATGGGATATTTGGGACGCAACCATATGGCTGAACCACAGGACCAGGAGCTTATGCCAGAGAGGGCCAGCGTGCGAGGGTCCAACCCTAGGACACATGGAACATCGACCATATGACCACGGGCCCGGGTAAAGGGGGATGGCACACCATATGCACATACTTTGGGTTTTTTAACCTTATATTAAGATTTTATTGGATTTTTAAGCCAGTTTTGGGATATTTTGGCCATTATTGGAGGATCTGGAGCCCTTTTTGAGGCCATATCTTGAGAGGAAGTTGGGAGTTTGTTGCCAACTTCAATTCTATATAAAACAGAGGTTATTAGAAGCCTCAGAGTAAGGTTCATAATAGGGAAATGCTGAAGAATTGTAAATCCAAATCCATTTTTATGCAAGGAAGCCATTGAGGAGAGCAATTTTGCAGGCCATTTCTGTGAGCTTCGTTCATTCATTTTTAGTGCCGTCAGTTTTGTTGGGTTATTGAGATCTAGAAGGACATAGTCATATCATTTTGTAATCCATTTGGAACTTTTATTATGTACTTTTGAAGCTTTGAACAGAAATAAGAAAGCCTCACCCACTGAGACAAAGGCCCAGAGACATAGGCGAGATTACCGAACTCCATTAACAACTTTTGATGTTATGGTTTGCTGATTCTTTTTCTTATTTATAGATATGTATATTTCATTATGGATTCCATGTTACATATTTAATTATTCCTCTTTCATCAATTTCTAAAATGGTTAATGAACTCATGTTTTAAAACTCAACCATATTCTTTAAAAGATCTTTTCGGATCAAGTGGTATCAGAGCTAGTTGACGGTTGGTTTTTGAGTTTGCATGATTACCAGGGAAAAGTTGAGTTGTGGTGAAGGAAATCTTGTTGAAGAGAATCCTGAGATTGGATCAAGAAGGTGGACATCTTAAAGTGAGAAAATGGCATCTAAAGAGGGACTTTCTCGAGATTAGAAGAATTTTTGAAATACTCTCTTTGCCATGGTAGAGATGGTGAAATTATTGTATGAATATTACTTAGAACAAAAGAGATCAGTTCAAGGGAAATCTTCAAAGAACAAAAAAAGAGAAGAAGAATTGAAGGAATTTCCTTCTACACCCGATTCAGAAATCATCTCTAAGGTATACAATGGAAGTCATTCATCAATTTCGCATTGTTCCCATCAAGATGGTTCTTTTGGTGCATTTGAAAAACATACAAGAGGTATAGGTTTGAAATTGATAACTAATATGGGTTATGAAGGAAAGGGCCTGGGAAATAAAGGCCAAGGTATCATTAATCCCATAGAGGTTGTGGAAAGACCTTGTTATTTAGGATTGGGATATGGTGAAGAGGAGATTGGAGAATGCTCCAAAACATTGGAAGCAAGTGATGCTTCACATGACCAGCTTAAATCATTGCGGGAACAATTCATGAAATGTGATGGCGTATCACTCCATGATGGTGATAGTGAATGCAAGTCATCAAAAAAGAAAAGTGAAGATAATCAAGAAAGGTATAATGGTCATGGTTTCTCCAAATCATTTTTTGATTATAAAAAACATAATCATGTAATCCAAAACTTGTGGAATATGTATCCTTGTACATTTTGTCATTCACCCAAGAATTGTGTGGCCAAGTGTTGGAAGAGACAATCTTTGTACAGGAAATTTGTGTCGACCAAGAAGGAGACACGACATAAAGAATCAACTCTACAATGAAAGAAAGAGAAGGGAAAAAAAGTTTGGAAGTCGAAAAACCACTGCACTTATTGCAACGAGGGTGGACATCAAAAGGCTAAATGTTGGAAGCTTAATCCAAAGCTTCATCCAAAGAAGGACAAAGATATTGCACATGTACTCACAAAGGAAGAGGAAATATCAATGAAGCAAGAGGAACAACATGAAGGAAAGAAACCATTCACTTGGTTTTTCCAGAAGTGGATGTCACATCTTCATTGTATTTTGCTTCCATTAATGTAATCACACATGTTGTAATGATGACCTGTTATAACATCATATTGAACAACAAAGTGTTTTGTTTTATCCTTATGAGTATGTAATTAGTAAGGTCAATTTTGTAACCATTTGGAGAACAAAAAGGTCTTAGTGGGGAGGCGTGATCCAAAATGGATCCAAGAACCAAAATGGGTCCAGGAAGGACTAAAAATAAAAGTTCTTAGAATCACTTCAAAACATACATGTGTATAGGCCTCGTCGATACGAACCCAACACAACTTGAACGAGCTCAAACAAACATTGTATGCGAAAAATATCACGATCTGTTCGTTTTGCCAAACAAGAAAAATTTTTGCTGACTGTACAATTCATATAGTCCTAACATGGAAGATGACCATGCAGGTCGTACGACCATACAATGATGTGGCAGGTGCATTGGTATGCTGACGTGGACAAGTACATTACATTTCCTTCTGGTTTACCATGGGGGCCTATAGTTTAAAAGAGATTTTGTTGGAAGCTTGTTAAGTATGAACGGGGGTCAATCTATAATAGTGAGATAACTGATAAAGTAGAAGAAAACAAAAACCAACAAATTGTTCTGTTTTCAGTTGGTTGGAATAGGATGGGACTAAGGGAATGAGATCTGCTGAAGACGCATCAAAAGAATGCTAGATTGGGTGACAAGATGTTAAGAGAATGAGAATCTAGAAGGGGATGTTGAGACTGTAGAATCCAACGAAGGAAAATATAGAGAGATGGTTGAAAACAAAGGAGATGGAGTTTGTGCAAAAAATAATAGAAACCCAAAGTTAACATCGTGCAAATATTTGGACAAGTACGCATTCAACTACTTGCCTGAAGTATTTTTTATTTATTTCCCGCATGTGTTGCATGAGCGGATATCAATATTGAAAGACAACCCATCCTACAAATAGGATCATACAACTAGAGTGGAATCATGTAGAGATCATACAGTTACAACAAGTTAACAATAAATTTACGGGTGCAGTAGATTTCTGGATAGACAACATTGTTGCAGGATTTATCACGGAATTTGCAATGGATATGATGAAGTCTTACAGTGCAGCAGAGCAAGAGTTCTTGAACCGACCTTGAGGTAGGTATATCATATATCTATATACATCCATTAAGATATTACTATATAACAAAGGTGTAATGAAAATGGCTTCAGACAACTAAACTTCTCTGCGTACATGGGGGAAGAGAGGAATCACTGACAGGAGTAGGAGAAATGGAGGGAGAAATGGATAAAGGAAAGAAGTAGGAGGCCTTGGACCCAATCATGATGGACGAATACCAGATCGGGCAGATCAAGGAAACAACTGGAAGAACACGTAGTGGAGTACCCTACCAACAGAAGATGAACACCAAGAAGAGGGTCGTAGCTACGAGGGAGGGTTTGGAAAGTGATGAAGAAGAGGTAGAGGATCTCCGGGCTGTGGAGTAGATTGAGTAAATCCTACGTGTGACATATGAAAGAAAGATGAGAGGTCCAAGAGTGGGAATAGAAGGCATCAATCCTATCCATATCAGTGTTAATGTGGAACCCATAAACCCATGTGTGACTAATACACTAATAAGAACACCACCATTTAGACAACCAAATTTCGAGCAAAGTAAGACATCAGGAAGCACATCTACATAGGGAACAACAACTTGGGGATCCAGTTCAGGAAGCATTAGTCAAGTATCTACACTATGCAGAGGTAGTAGTTCAATATTTAGGATGATAGGACATGATCCCACCATTAGGTTACCAGAATTCAAAGGAGAGGCATCGAAGGACCCTAAGAAGCACTTGTTCATTTGTGAAAATATCTGGGAAGAAAAACATATCACAGATGAGGACACTAAACTTGCGCAGTTATCCATCACACTAAGAGATCATGCACTAGATTGGTACATGAGCTTAGCTACAAATAGTCCACCAGGGACAACCAAAATGATTGGAGATATCAAAAATCTATTGATAAATGAATTCTAGAAGCCTAGATAAGAGGATCAATACATGAATGAGATGATAGATATTAAACAGAAACCAAGAGAATCTGTGTTGGAGATTGACCAAAGATTCAAATGATTGAAGGGAATGCTAAAGTATGTCATGACAGATATGCAACATAGGCATATATTTTTCAATTCAAATCTCCTACACTTGAAATACCCCTTGCGACAATAGAACTTTCAAACCCAGGTAGAGGCTCTACAGGAAACTCTACAACTAGAAGAGAACCAATATCAGAAGATAGATCCAGCCATAGAAGAGCTGAAGGAGGATATGAAGAAGTTAACAAACCAAAATAGGGGTAAGGACCAAAGAGAATTCACTTGGTGTACCACATGTAGGACATAAGGACACCATAAGAATGAATGCCCAACATTCACATAGTACATGCCAACAGGACTGCCAAACCTTTGTCGACAAAAGGAATATGGTGTGAAATATGTAAGAAATAGGGGAATGATCCATATCACTTTCCAATGATGAAAAAATACTAGACAGTACCTAAGATTTCATATTGCAACTTTTGCAAGTCAATAGGCCATGATGACAAAGATTGCAGGACCATGGACCTGATGAGGTAAAGAACATCAGATACTTACAGGGTGCAGGCAAAAATGATGACTGGGAAATATGCACCACAGTTTAACCAAGTACCAACGCCATATAAAACTACGCAACAACAATATAACACTACCCAACAACAATATAACACTGTGCAACCAAAATACAATACCGCGCAACCACACTATAATCCCACACAATATAACCAGGCACCCAAGTACAACACACCATGGAGGATTTGAAAGAGGCAGAGAACTAGTGGTATGCCACAACTGTCAACAACCAGAACACTATGAAAGAGAATTTCCACTTCCACCTGCGACGTGTATGTATTGTCGCGCACCAGATCATGACACAAAACACTGTCCCACAAAACTGGGGAAGATCCAGGAAAAGAGAAATCAGAACAATCAGAATGTTCAGTGGATCTCAACAAAAGAAAGGGATGATGAAATAAATATCAACATAGTGATGCGGGGAGGAGCTAAGATAGGAAATGACGTAGTAATACAATATCCAATACAACAAAAATGTGTGAAGAGGAATGTCAAACCACAGAAGCAGTTTGACGCACATAATGAAAATGATATAGTCAAGCATGCCAGAGAATAATTCTTGAAGCCAGACTTTGCATCGACATCAACTGCGCAACATACTCAAGAATTATCAATGTACGAGATGTCTCCAGCGCTGGATCACACTAATGAAGCACAACCCTTAAGACAAGTAAGTATGATTAAGGTTTTTCTGCAATCTTGTGTTAAACTACTAAATGATCCATCATCTGTTAAAGTGTTACAAAACATGTTAGAACGATGTAGCATAGAGATGGGTGGAAATCTAGAACAAAAAATATTTAATCATCTGCATACAAGGAGGAGAAAAAACAAATAATTCAGACTGAACACCAACATTGGAGATTTCAACATGGGAGATATTATACTGGATTTAGGATCCAAAGTAAATGTGTTACCGAATAAAACATGGAAATGTATGGGAGAGCCCACATTAGGATACTAACCTATTTAGTTGAAACTAGCAAATTAACACAAAGTTCTACCAATTGGAAGGCTAAAGGGGGTGACAGTATATCTAAATGGAGTGTGCACTAAAGTCGATTTCAAAGCGATAGAGATAATGGATAGTACAACACCTTATCCGACATTTCTTGTCTTGGATTGAGAGTTTGAAAATCAGTCCATAATCAAATTAAAAATGAGGAAGATGACATTCGAGTCAGGAGAATACAGAGTCATTGCACCATTGGACCCATCAAAAGGGGAAAGGTTTGTAGAACTTGTTATCACCCTGTAATTTCCCGAGTTGAGGAGGAAATCAGCAGGGGTAACCACAAACCACTTTGAAGTCCTGGATCTAGCCATCCAAGACTCAGAAAGGGCTCTCTATGTCTGATCTAGCTTGGTTTGGAATAGGATATTAGGCTAGTTATTAAAGTATAGGGGTTTGTTTTGGTTTTGATATATTTGGTTGGAACAATAGAGGAGGGCCATTGGGCAATGGAGTCATAGAGGCCGAGGTGATGAATTTGAAGAAGTATCAATATAAAGTGAAATAGGGAAAGGTAGACATATTAATGGATCTGGTAAATTTGAATGAAGTAAAATAGGAGAAAAGAGAAAGGATCAATTTAGCAACAGAGCAATGAATAATTCTTCCCTTAAATATCAGAAGAAAACATTTGTATTATCTACCGTAGCAATCATAGTGTATCTTTCAACAAATTATGTTCTTAAAACTTCTGCAAGATAATAAGGAAAGAAAAACATATGGGAGAAGAGGAAACAAATTACAGAGGAAGCACTTCACCAATAACTATGGCACATGAATCCTGAAACAATTGATCTTGTACCCCTACAGATTTAAAAAAAAGGCTCTGTGAGCTTATGACAATAATGGGAAAAAGTTCCTTTTACAGGTCCCAACCCCTCATTTCATCTTTTACATATGCATATATAGGAAAAATATACCCAACCCCCAAAAGTCTCGAGTCATCAACCTTCTTTTTAAAAATAGAAAGTTGTTACAACAACTTGACACTTTCCCAAACAAACTGCCTTATTTCAAAGAATGAACTTAACAGAAAATACTTAAAAATCTGAAGATACTTCTTGAACATTTCGAACACTGGAGGTTGTTAAGGTTTGCTGCCAGTTGGAGAATGTATACTCTAACCATTGCCTGAAAAGTACGAAAACTCAGCTTTCTCTGCCATCTGTAGACGTTGAAGCATTATTTCCTGCCAAATGTCTTTTTGCAAGAGCAAAACCCACTGCATTTGCAACTCCTTGTCTCAGAGGACCTGTAGTAACCTCAATGCCTGCAGTAATTTCATTCTCTGGATGAATAAGAGTACGGCCACCTAATTTGCACAATAGGTTCAGGTCTTCAATCTGAACAGATTGAAACCCTGCAAAATGCATGCATACATACTGAAGAAAACATCCATATCCTGAAAAAGAATGGTAGTCCCACAATCAATTTTTCCTGTTTGAGGAACCTTAGGCAGACCATCTCTATAATGTAAAGAGATATCTATTTCTTGTGATCCTGCGCAAATAACACCCTTTTCTGCCTCCAATGCCAGTAATGAGCTATCTCTTTGCAACAAGGATTCTGCATTAGAGCTCTCAGTTGCTTGTTTCTTTCTAACTGGAACATAACTTGTGTTTTCTCTTGGATGCTTATTAGATTCTAATTCCAATTTTCTAACTAGAGGATGAGATGATATGAGAACAATCTTTTGTGCACTAGCTTTTTGCTTCAAATTGTATTCAACACAAAATCAAGCAGCCTCTGGAAAAGTCTCAAGGTAGGATCTTCCTTCACTGTAGTTGTTGGTCTGGACAAGGAAATTTGTTTAATGTGAACATGGTTTTTCCATGTGTCATTTGCCAATGTGCCTAGAAAAACGTCTAGTCTTCATGTTTGCTCGAAACACAATAGAAGCCACCTCATTTTAATTTCAGAAGCCCCTAATTCATATCACCTATTGCACCCAATGGAAAATCCACAATATTTATTTCATGACAGTAGGCAGTTCCTCTTCTCTCTGTCCAGTCTTGAGTGGAGAGCCAAACCCAGGAGATGGGCTAACAACAAAATGCTCGATTTGTTTTCATCATCTGTATCAGAATTCCAATCTTACAGATATTCATCATGAACTTTCTGTAGAACCTACTTAGGGCTAGCATGCATAGAATCTATGAAAGGAAATGTTAAGAATCTATCTGCAATTTGTTGCATCCATTTCTATTTTGTTATTAATGTCGGTGGCACATCTTGTAGACATCAAATTGTAATTATTTCCTTTCAAATGCAAACAAAGATTTGAAAGCTGAAGTTTTGCATAGATCCATGGCGATGAGGATTTGTGATTTCGGTCAGACATTGATGATGTCCCAGCAGATATCTATAGCTACCATCGTTTTTACTTGAGAAAATCCAACTTGACAACATTCTACATGTTGTTCTGTCTTCATGTCAACACCTAAAATCATCCTCGACAGCCACATATCCATCACTGGCACTTGGCGCATAAGGGTTTGATATTCTTCCAAACGCAACCTATCTAAGACCATCATCCAAACAAGTCTGAGAAAAATCTTTGATTGACACCTGGATAAGAACACTCGACAGCTACAGAGCTGTGTTTGATTCCTTAATGTGATAAGAAAAATGACACATGGAGCGCTGTGGTTTTATCCCTGCGTTTTATTTTTATTTTTTTATTTTTAAGTCTGTGGGAAATATCCCACATTGATGAGGAGAGAGCACATTTAAGTGTTTCTATGTGTCGATGCCTGCATGTTGTTTCGAAGAAGCGAGCTTAAGGCTTTGCATGGAGTTTGACGCAAGGGCGCTTGGCTTGGATTTTGTCGTAATATTCGGTAATGTATGTTGTGATGGGTAAGTGCAAAGACTTGAAGCAGGAGCTAAAACTTGGCCTTCTCCGATTACGTTTTGGTCAAATTTGCTATTAAAAATTAAAAAACCCTTGATTAGGCAAAGAAAACTAAAGTTTTGCCAAAATCAACTTATGAAAAATAAAACTCTTTTGCCATAGAGACAAAGTTCTTTTCATTTTTCGCTTTAAAAACTTTAACTCGATTTGGAATTTTGTGCAGGTTGGCTTGTGCTTGGTTAGTGTTTAGCACTTTGGAAATTAACTTAGAAGCGAACTTGGCCCAACTTTGTCCTTTTCAGATGGATTACAAGATTAAGTGGATGATACAACAGGAAAATGAGTAAAGGAGGATGCAAAAAGGAGGGGAAGCGGGGTGAGTCAACAAGCCAGGAGCCTCATCATGAGACCAATAAATGATATCTAGATATCAGATTTCTTATAATTAAAGGACCGTAACAGAACCCACTTGATTAGACTTGGAGGAAATTAACCAGTTGTACAGAACCACTGCATGAGAATAAGATTATGTTAATCTAACTGTAGATGGAATACTCAATAGGAGAAGTATCATATCATGTGCGTCTGACTCAGATATAGGGTTGGAGAATTGGCAGTAGAGGTTACACAAAGTCTCCATAAGAAGATGCACAAGAATAGACTGCGCAGTAAGATGGGTAGGTACGGAGATAAGAGAACCTCCCATCTTCCATGGAGTGAATGAATTAGAAGAATTATTAACAAGATACGAAGAAGAAGTGTTATAAAATCAGAGTCTTTTAGCTCTGGAGATAGCACTCAAGGAAACACTTACAAGATGGTGGGGTGCGCACAAAGAGACAGTCAAGGACTCGTACCAATGTAAGTGATTACTACACATCAAGTTTGGCACAGAACATGGAAGCAACCAACTGCAGAGATATGATGGACAGGGGACACCAGCAGAACGCTTGGAGAAGTGTAGAACACTATGGAGGATTACACCACCAAAATAATGGCCTCATCATTTTTTTCACACATTAGAAAGGATTTCAGCAAACTGGTATATAGACCAGGAATTGCGCAGAGGAACTACAGACTGTACGGTCTTACAACAGAGTTTTACAGTCACTTTCTCATTTGAACATGAGAACCCCAACATAGAATCAACACTCAAACAAATCAGAGGGGTGCTATTTATTAAGGAACCAGAAGTTGAGCTTATGATAGAAGATCAACAACAGAACAGACAGACAGTAAAAGAACTACTATCATGCTACCATGTGCAGGAATAAGCATCGGATGAAGAGGACCCATGCAACATTCAAATAACAGAATTTGAAGGTGAAAGAGGGGTGGAAGGTCCACATCTGGAATCAGAAGTATTTGTTGTGTTGATCAATGTTAAGCTCTAATATTGGCTCATTACCCCTTAATTGGGGCATATTATATTAGTAATGTTATTTTATTTATGTCGGCTTTAGGTCATTAGTTGTAATTATACCTCCTAGTCTCCTATATATACCAAGGAGACATTTTCATTTTGAATCATCTTGTACTTAAACATTTAAATGTGGTAAAAGTAGGTTTCCCCCTTGAAGAGGCTTATTATATGAAATTATCTATTTTTCAAGGCGTTGAGTACTTTTCCTGAGGTTTTTCTATGCTATATTGATGTTTGGTTCTTAACATATAGTATCAGAGCTCAAGGTCTTGGGGTTTTGCTGTTACATCTGAGACACTGTGGCATTTTCGCTATAACTTTTTTTCTACAACGTTTCAGAAGGAACAACTTGGAGGATATTTAGTAGATGGATCAAGGTACATTGGGTTAAAAATTCAGCTCCTGAGGCCTTACACTTTCGTAGATACAACCTATACAAGATAGGGTTCTGGAATCATCCTGAAATGAGTCATTGCGAAATTTTTGCTATAAAAAATTTTCTGTAACGTTTCAGACCCTGAACTCCAAAAGCCATTTACAAAAATTAGTAAGGTATCTGTGGTAAAAATTTCAGCTTCTGGGTCATCTTAAATTTCTAGATACACCTTGTGTAAGATAGGGTATCTGACTAGTCTCAAGAAGGTGTTCCAGGTAAAACAATCATAACTTCTTGCTAGAGTATCCAAATTGAGTGGGACTAGTTTCATTGGATCGTGGACAGTCTGTAGTATTTTGGGTGCGAGTTTCATAATTTTGTATCAATTATTTTGTGCAGGGCATGCTATACAAGTGAGATCTTCTGGAAAGGACAAAAATCGGCAAGTTGTGAGGAAGTTACCGTAAATTCCACTTGGCACATCCAATTTTGATCAGACCTGTGGCATTGCAGAGAAGAAATATGAAAGAACTACCTAAAAGAAAGGTTCATACCTAGAAGGGCCGAAACTTGAGAGATAGAACAGAATAAATATTGTCTAGCAGAACCGCCTCAAAATCAAGATTCAAAAGTTATACTTGGCCAACATGCCACCAAAAAAGGGACCTTCTACACTAAATAAGCCTCCAGAAAATCCTAATTGGACTCTTGATGAAGGTGAAGAAATGCGTAGGGACATAAATGAACTACAAAAGAAGATGGATTCAATGGAAGCTAAGTTGATGGATTCAATAGAAGCTAAGTTGGATACTAAGATGGATGGCTTAAAAGGGGAGATCATGGAAGTATTGAAAAATTTCGTAACAGAGAAGACACCCTAAAGTGAAAATGCATCCCATGAAATTCATGATGAGGACACAAGAAAGGTGAATCAAAAATTGAGAAACTCCAACTTTGGTTTGAATACCAACCACGTTCCTAAGATTGATATGAGGAAGTTTGATGGCAAGGACCCAATCACATGGATACTTCAGTTGGAGCAATTCTTTGATCTCCATAATGTGCCACATACACAAAAGGTACGGATTGCTTCTTTATATTTAGAACCTAATCAATTTGTTTGGTATCGATGGCTTTGTTCTCGCAAATCACTCGTCACTTGGAAAATTTTCACGGAAGAAATGATAACACACTATGAGGATACAAGGAGAAATACCTTCTTTAGCCAATTGATAAATCTCAAGCAAAAGGGTTCAGTTACCGAGCACATTGAGAACTTCCAAAGATTGAATATAAATGTAACTGATATTCCAGATGAGCACTTGATTGATGTATTCATAGGAACTTTAAAGGA
>ML781198.1:524196-594951 GCA_009831015.1 Picea engelmannii | reverse complement strand
ACACTTCCTTTCATACTGCAACAAAAATGACACCATTTATGGCACTTTATGGATACCACCCTCCTTCCATCACTTCTTCTCTAAAATAAAAATCTAAGGTTCAAGCAGTGGAAGATCACATCAAGAATCAACAACAAATTCTCAAAATCTTAAAGGACAACTTGACCATGGCACAGAATCGCATGAAACAACAAGCAGATCAACATCGTAGTGAAAGAAGTTTTGAAGTAGGGGATTCAGTGTTTTTAAGACTACAACCATACAAACATATGTCCCTCAAGCAAGCCAAGAAGGATAATAAATTATCACCAAAGTATTATGGACCTTATAAGTTGTTGCAAGAGATTGGTACTATGGCATACAAATTGGAGTTTCCTGCATCTTCACGAGTACACCTAGTTTTCCATGTTTCATGCTTAAAGAAGGTTATAGGTGACAAGATCCTAGTTCAACCTATATTGCCCAAACTTGACGAGGAAGGAAAAATCATATTGGAGCCTGAAGCCATCACTAACACAAGAATTCACCAGCTGAGGAATAGATCCATTTCAGAGCATCTCATTAAATGGAGGAAACTACTGGCTGAAGATTCCACTTGGGAAGATGAGTCTTTTATACAGAAGCATCTAGAGTTACTCAAGCATTGCGGAAAACACTTTTCTCAAGGGGAGGGGCATGTTAAGCCCTAATATTGGCTCATTACCCCTTAATTGGGGAATATTATATTAGTAATGTTATTTTATTTATGTCGGCTTTAGGCCATTAGTTGTAATTATACCTCCTAGTCTCCTATATATACCAAGGAGACATTTTCATTTTGAATCATCTTGTACTTGAACATTTAAGTGGGGTAAAAGGAGGTTGCCCCCTCGAAGAGGCTTATTATCTGAAATTGTCTCTTTTTCAAGGAATTGAGTACTTTTCCTGAGCTTTTTCTATGCTATATTGATTTTTGGTTCTTAACAGTCAAGGTGAAGAAAGTAAACATTGGGACAACTGATAATCCCAAAATGGCCAGCATTGGAGACTATTGGGATGAGAAAACAATAGACAACATAATAGAGTTACTGCATGAGTATAGTGACCTGTTCCCAACAACAATCATGGAAATGAAAGGAATAGAAGGAGAGCTAGGTGAAATGAAGATACCTCTCAGACCTGAGGCAAGACTGGTCAGACAAAGACCCTATAGACTAAACCCAATATATAAGCAAAAAGTGAGAGCAAACATTGACAGGATGTTGGAGGCTGGAATCATAGAACCAGTGGAGGAATATGAATGGGTAAGACCTATGGTAGTTCAGGAGAAGAAGTAGGGAGGGATAAGGATATGTGTCAACTTGAGGAAGTTTAATGATGCTTTCCTACATGACCCTTTCCCTACCTCTTTCACAGATGAGGTGTTGGAGAATGTAGGAGGCCAGGAAGCTTACTAATTCACCGATGGATTCTCAGGCTACCAACAAATCAAGATAGCCCTAGAAGATAGGTACAACACCAATTTTTCCATAGAATGGGGATCATACTAATACACAGTTATGCCTTTTGGACTAAAGAATGTACCAACAATATTTTCCAGAGTAGTCATAGATGCATTCAAAGAATTCATCCACCAGTTTCTAGAGGTATATATGGATAATTGGACAGTCTACAGTTTGTTGAAAGACCATGTTGAGGTGTTGAGGATAATGTTAGAAAGATGTAGGTAGTGTCAAATATCGCTAAACATCAAGAAGTGCATCTTTGGAACACCTTTTGGGATACTATTGGGCCATATAGTGTGCAAACAAGGCTTTCTAGTAGATCCTGCAAATATTGCAGTAATTGTTAATATACCACCATCCAAATCAGTACTTCAGTTATGAGAAACATTGGGACACAAAGGATACTACAAGAAATTCATAAAAGGGTATGCGCAGATCACTACACCAATGGAGAATTTGTTGAGAAAAGATAACAAGTTTCAGTGGAATGAGGACTGTCAGCGAGGATTGGACACTCTAAAAGAGAAGATGGTAATCACACCAATATTAGTATTCCCATATTGGGAAAATAAATTTCATGTGCATGTAGATGAATCAACTATAGAACTTGGAGCTATTCTGGCATAGCAAGGAACAAGGGAATTAGACCATCCTATAGCATTTTCTAGAAGAAAACTGACAGAGTCAGAGCATAATTACAATACCACAGAAAGAGAAGGGCTAGCTATGGTCTATGCACTTCAAAAGTTTAGAAATTACTTGTTGGGTAAACATTTCAAGATGTTTACAGATCATTCAACCCTCAAATACCTCATCAACAAGCTAGTGTTGGGGGGGATAATTTGTAGATGGTTACTGTTGTTCCAGGAAATTGACTTTGAAGTGATAGTCAAACCAGGGAAGTTGAATGCAGAACCTGATCACCTATCAAGGATCACCAATGGAGAAGAACCTATGAATCTAGAGGAAAAATTGCCTGATGCACATTTATTTTCATTCCAAGTAGTTGATGAGTATTTTGCTGACATCATTCAATACTTGATTATCGAGACTGTGCCACAAGAATTAAACACTGTGCAGAAGAAAAACCTAGTAGTCAGAGTTGCAGACTATCAATTGATTGAAGGACACTTATACAAGATGGGTGCATACAACATCTTGAGAAGATGTGTACTAGAACATGAAAGACCCAGAATTTTAGCAGAGGCCCATGAGGGAATAACAGGAGGACATTATGCAGGCAAATCTACCATGCAGAAGGTATTGCACACAAGACTATGGTGGCCGACTCTTCACAGATATTCAAAGGAATACTGCCAGAGATGTGATGTATGTCAAAGGGTTGGTAAACCAAATAGAAGGGATGATATGCCCCTAAAGCCACAAGTAACCTTGCAGGTATTCAAAAAATGGGCAATAGACTTTGTGGGACCAATTAACCCACCAGCAAAGAGGTCAAGAGAAAGGTATATTATTACTGCAAAAAGTTACTTAACAAGATGGGAAGAAGAAACACCACTAAAATATTGCAACGCAGAGACAACAAGACACTTCTTGTTTGAGCAAGTTATCACTAGATTTGGATGCCAAAGGATTTTGATGAGTGAACAAGGAACTCACTTCATTAACAACACTATTAAGGCTATGAATGAGGAGTTTGAAGTCTATCATCAAAAGAGTACACCATATCATCCTTAAGAAAATGGAACAGTGAAAGCCTTTAATAAGATACTAGAGAATGCATTGAAAAAGATCAACAATGTCAATAGGGACGATTGGGACTTGAAGATACCAATAGTACTATGGGCATACAAGACCACATGTAAAAATTTGACAGGGAAGACACCATTCATATTGGTGTATGGACAAGAAGAAGTGGTGCCATTAGAATTTTTGGTAGCTAGTCTTCGCGTAACAACAATTACTAACATGACAGAGCAAGGCGTAGTAGAAAAAAGGATAAGTCAGTTGATGCTCATGGAAGAAGATAGGATTCTAGCAGGGTTTCACCAAGAGGTACATAAATCAAGGGACAAATCTTGACATGATAGACATATTAAAAGGAAAATTTTTAAGGAGGGATACCTAGTATTGATGTATGACAATAAATTTCTTCAGCACCCAGTAAAACTCAGAATGCATTGGTTGGGACCATATGAAGTAAATATTTTCACCGATGGGGGAGTTGTACAGTTGAAGGATTTGGTAGGAACAAAACTCATATGAATGATCAATGGGAGTCGAATGAAACTATATAAGGACAATCGACCTCCTAACACTTTAAAAAAAGAGAGGAATAAGATTGCACCAGACAACAAAGGATTGCACACAACAACAGGCGGTTACTACGCCAGACACCAGAAGACAACACACAATTGAAATAGATTTAGCACGACAAAAGTAAAATGTCCACATGCACTGGTGAAAAAACATACCAAGCACTTGGAACATAGTGCGTCGGAAAAATGACCAATGGTCAAAAAAAGCAGAAATGGGAAAAATGGCGAGTACGACAAATAGGCGCCAACTGGCGGAGTTTATAAAAATTGAATGACAATAAAAGTTGAAGCAACTTCGCATTAATTGCACCAACTGGCAGTGTCAAGAGAATTGAATGTCACGTACATGGGAAATATCAAGTCATTTAAACCACAGCTCGGGTAACTTCTTCGAGAAGTTTCACACCACTTTCTATATAAGGAAGGCACACGAGTAACAAAAGGATTATTGTGAAATTGAAAAAGAATAGACTGAGAGAGTGTAAGGAGCAAAGGGATATCCAGCTAGAGTTACAGAGCAAACTATCTTGGCAGAGACCAATCTTAACCACCATGGCACCACCCAAGCTAGGCGCGTCAAGCCAGGCCTGCAAAAAACCTTGAAGCAACCTCAAAGCACCACAACTGCCACATGGAATTGGACATGCACTTGCACAGACTACCAAATTCATCAACTTGGATGAAATTCCATCACCCAATATGAAACCAACGATCCCCACACCCATCGTGGAGGAAACCTAACTAACAACAACAGTTGACATGGACATTGATATGCCAAAAATGGGACAGGGCCAGTAGGTCAAGGACACAGGCAATCTCACCCAAGATAGCTCTATGGGTGGATGCAATACTCAAGTACTTGTAACCTAAGAATGAGTGGAGATCTGTGATTGTACCTTGTGATCTTTATTTATCTAATCTAACCTCTTGATTAAAACAATCCTTTGTATTCATGCATTTAGAGTATCAGATCTAACTGGTTCTTCATTCATTAATCTAGCATTCAATACCTAACAACAATAGAGATGCATACATTTAATAACATAACAAAAGTGTTACTGTGGTTCACCCCCTTCTAGGATACGTCCACAAAGATCTAGCTCTCAATCTTCTTATTATGTCTCAGCAATATTTCACACCGTGCGTGTTTACAGTTTGGATCTTACAATCTCAATAGGCTTCTTGATCCCTGTGAGGCTGACTAGATTGCACCAGGGTCCTCAGCCTGCAATCTAACCCTTGGGTTTGAGTTCCTCACTCCTTCTCTAGCTAACAAGATTACAAAATAGTAAGGTTCTTAAAAACCTTACAAATTTTGGACACTCCCTCTGTCCTTTGCTCTCTCTAGTCTCGATCCATCTTGTCCGATCTCCTCTCTCTTCTCTGTGTGTCTCTCTCTCCCCTCCCTCTCTCTAGACCTGCTAAGTACTACTTATATATATTCTTTTCTCATAATCCATTACAATACATTTCAAAAACCCTAACCTTAACATCATTAGGTCTCCCTTGCATGCACGCCTCACATGCTTCCCTCGCACATGTTGCTCTTCCTTCCAACTGTCCTTTCTTCCCTTTGTGCTTCTCTCCCCAAAGATAGAATTTTAGCCAAAATGGGTCTGCATCCAACATACGCCATGAATACTTTACACCCTGGAAGACTATACACCCCTCCACATGGGGAGTGCAGGGGGGGCTTGCCACCCCCTGCGATGGTTTGGGGGTGAATCCCCCAAAGGAAAAATTGCATTGTAAATGTATATTGTAATTTCATAGTAAACATGGACCGTTCATTATAAGGTCGCAGATCTGACGGTAGAATTTATGTTAGGGTTTTTTTCCCTAGAAGGAAACCCTCTTTTATGAGGGAAATATATTGCGACTATGTATTATTGCAAATATTGTATTCTCAGTGAGGAGGCTATGAGAGAAAGAAGAGAAAGTTATAGAGAGTGTGATGTAGGTTGTATCCCTTCATTTGTTGAATAAAAATAAAGGAAGGACCTCACAATTTCTCTGGTGGACGTAGCCCACACTGGATGAACCACGTATATATGTGTCTCTATTGTATTGTGTATCTTCAATGTTTTATTTCCGCATTTGTTTTATTTTATTTCTCCACGATCGTATTTTTCTAACAATTGGTATTAGAGTGAAAGGTAACTCGTAGGAAAAGAGGGTTCCTGGTTCGAGTGGGAGAAATGGCAGAAGATGGAAATTTTATGGTCGAGAAATTTAACAACTCAAAATACTAGTTATGGAAGATGCATATGGAAGATTATTTGTATCAAAAGGATCTATTCCTACCATTGGGTGGAATAACAAAGAAGCCGACGACCTTGGAGGATGAACAATGGGAGGTTCTTGATGGAAAGTCACTAGGAATGATACGACTGAGCCTGGTAGCGTTGGTGGCTTTCAATATTTCTAAAGAAAAGACATCGAAGGAGATGATGGACATGTTGGCTAAGCTATATGAAAAAACCTCGGTGTCTAATAAGGTATTTATAATGAAGAGATTATTTAATATGAATATGTTAGAAGGTGGGTCTGTTGTAGATCATTTAAATGAATTTAATACGGTTACTAATCAACTAAGTTCTGTAAAACTGGACTTTGATGATGAGGTCAGGGCTCTTCTTATGTTGTGCTCATTACTGGAAAGATGGAACATCTTGGTAATGGATGTAAGTAACTCTATCTCTAACTCAAACAATTTAAAAATTGATAATGTTGTTGGCATTATCCTTAGCGAGCAAATGCGACGGAAAAACACAGGTGAGACATCAGGTAATGCATTAAACATGGAGAACAGGGGAAGAAAAAAGGATAGAGGAAAGGGCTCAGGGAACCGCATGAATTGTAGGAAGGGAAGATCCAAATCTAAATTGAGAAATATAGAGTGATGGAATTGTGGGAAGAAACGACATTTGAAGAAAGACTACAGAGCTCCAAAGAAACAAAGAGATGGATATCAGGAGAAAAATCAGGAAGAAAATGTAACAAGTGATGTGTTACAAGATGTTTTGATTCTTTGTGTAGATAATATTTTTGAGTCTTGGGTAGTAGATTCAGGGGCTTCATTTCATGCCACACCCCATAGGAAACATTTTCTAGATTATGTTCAAGGTGATTTTGGACAGGTTCATTTGGGTGATGATGCACCGTGCAAAATTGTTGGAATGGGAAAGGTAAAAATAAAGCAAAGGAATGGAAACCAATGGTTGTCGAAATAGGTAAGACATGTTCCATATCTAAGGAAAAATCTAATTTCAACAGGTTAGTTGGAAAGTGAAGGTTGTATATCCATATTTACAGATAAGGTGTGGAAGGTCAGCAAAGGATCATTGGTGATAGAAAAAAGAGAGAAGGTAGGTACATTGTATTTATGTACTGGTAATGCTGACTCTTCTATATCTTTAGCTTCTACAGGAGTGGATACAACACTGTGGAATCATAGGCTTAGAAACATGAGTCAGAAGGGAATGCAGATACTTGACAAAAGAAATTTGTTGCCAGATCTTAAACAAATTGATTTGGATTTATGTGAGCATTGTGTTTATGGAAAACATAAGAGAGTTAGATTTCTCCAAGTCGGAAAAAAGAAGAAGAGTGAAAGGTTAGATCTTGTGCATACAGATGTATGGGGAACATATCAAGTAGCTCTCATTATTATGTTACTTTTATTAATGATGCAACTAGAAAAACTTGGTTTTATTGCATTCGAAAAAAATCTCATATTTTTGATACTTTTAAGGAATGGAAAGCCTAAGTTGAGAATGAGACAAGAAAAAAGTTGAAGTGCCTCATATTAGACAATGGAGGTGAATATTGCAGCAAGGAGTTTGATGATTACTGTTCATACCATGGGATTCATAGAGAGAAGACAGTTCTGGGAACACCACAAGAAAATGGTGTGTCAGAAAGGATGAACATGACAATCATGGAGCGTGCAAGGAGTATGAGATTGCATGTTGGTTTGCCCTTACAATTATGGGAAAATGTTGTAGATACTGTTGTTTACTTAATAAACAGAGGACCTTCAAGCTCTTTGGATGGTGGAATTTCAGAGGAGGCATGGATAGGTAAAAAGGTAAACTATTCTTTTTTGAATACTTTCAGTTGTGAAACATTTGTCCATATTGATAAAGAAAATAGAACAAAGCTTGAGGAAAAATCCAAGAAGTGTACCTTTATTGGATATTGTGTTAATGATTTTGGGTATCGCTTATGGGATTATGAAAATCAAAAAATAATTAGGAGTAGAGATTTCATATTCAATGAGAAGGTCATGTACAAATATCAATTGCAGAGAAAGATACAAGAAAAAGGGAAACCAGAATACACAGTGCTTGATGAGATCACTGAAAAAGAAATTCCAAAGATACCAAAAAATAAAAAACTACAACAACAAGAGCAACAAGTACCTCAAACTCCTGCAAGTGTTGTTAGAAGATCTACCAGGTTAAGTAGACCCCCTGAATGATACTCTCCTTCATTGTATTATTTATTGTTGACTAATTCCAGTGAACCAAAATGTTATGAAGAGGTAATGAAGGTAGACACCAAAAAGAAGTGGGATCAAGGTATGAAAGAGGAAATGGATTCCCTAGTAAATAACCAGACTTGGGATTTGGTTTATTTTCCTACAGGAAAAAGATCATTGCAAAATAAATGGGTTTACAAGTTGAAGGAAGAAGATGGAGGGAAAAAAATGGTACAAGGCTAGACTTGTTGTAAAGGGGTTTGCACAAAAGAAAGGTATATATTTTGATGAAATATTTTCTCCTGTTGTTAAAATGACTTCAATTATGACTATTTTAAGTCTTGTGGAAGTATAATATTTGCATCTTGAATAGTTAGATATAAAAACAACTTTTCTCCATGGGGATTTGGAGGAAGAGATTTATATGCAACAACCACAGGGGTATCTGGTCAAAGTGAAGGAGAATTTGGTATGAAGGTTGAAGAAGATCTTGTATGGCCTAAAGCAAGATCCAAGGCAGTGGTATTTGAATTTTGACAGGTTTGTGATAGAACAAGGTTATAGTATGTCATTTTGATCATCGTGTTTATTTGAAAAGGATAGAAAATGGAAGCTATATTATCTTGCTATTGTATGTAGATGACATGCTTGTTGTAGGGTGTAATATGAAGGATATAAATGTGCTCAAGAAGAAATTAGATAATTCATTTGCGATGAAGGATTTGGGTGCTGCAAAGAAAATCCTTGGTATGAGAATAAAAAGAGACAAGAAAAATCACAAATTGACATTGTCTCAAGGTGAGTACATAGAGAAGGTGTTGGAGAGGTTTAGAATGCAGAATGCAAAACTAGTTAGTACACATTTGGCTAGCCATTTCAAATTAACTAAGGAAATGTGTCCCAAGACACAGGAGGAGATATAATACATGTCCAAGGTCCCTTATTCATCAACAATTGGCATCTTGATGTATGCGATGGTTTGCATAAGACCGGATATTGCACATACAGTGGGAGTTGTGAGTAGGTATATGAACAATCCAGGTAAATAATATTGGGAGGAAATAAAGTGGATTCTCAGGTATTTGAGAGGCAATGAAACTCATGCATTATGTTTTGGAGGTTCAAACATTGTTCTATAGGGATATGTTGATTCAAATATGGAAGGTGATAAAGATAGCAGGAGGATCACCGCAAGGTATGTTTTTACTGTAGGTGGAACGATAGTAAGTTGTATTTTGAAACTGTAAAAGGTGTTTCACTTTCAACAACAGAGGCAAAGTATGTTGTTTCTACAAAGGCTAGTAAATAGATGCTTTGGTTACAAAGGTTTATGGAGGAATTGTGAAAGAAGTAGGAAAATAGCAGGTTGTACTGTGACAGTGAGAGTTCCATTCATATTCCAAATAAATCATCCTTCCATTCGAAGACTAATAATATATAGCTGAGGTACCATTTCATACAATTCATCTTGGAATATGGAAATTTGAAGTTGGAAAAGATACACACTAGCCAGAGTCTTGTAGACATGTTAACAAAGGGAGTAACTCGGGAGAAATTGAGTTCCTGGTCAGTTTCAGTTGGTCTTCAAACATGAATATGAAGATGAGAAATCTTCCAGGTCTAAGAAGGATCATATTCCAACAGATACAATAGCGGTGGAGTTGTTGAGATCAGTCTCCAAATGGGATATTGTAGGCTGTGGAGCCTAATTATCTTCTCGATTCAAAGGTGTTTTGTTTTCAACCATGTTTATACGCCATGGAGAGTTTACACCCTAGAAGACTATACACCCCTCCACATGGGGGAGTGCAGGGGACGCTTTCCCTCCCCTGTGGGGTTTGGGGGCGAGGCCCCCGAAGGAAAAATTTCCTTGTAGAAAAATTTCCTTGTAAATGTATATTGTAATTTCATAGTAAATCTGGACCATTCATTATAAGGTCACATATCTGACGATAGAAGTTATGTTAAGGGTTTTTTCCCTAGAAGGCAACCCTATTTTATAAGGGAAATTTATTTCTACTATGTATTATTGCGAATATTGTATTCTGAGTGAGGAGACTGTGAGAGAAAGAAAAAGAATTTACAACGGGTGTTCTGTAGGTTGTATCCATTCATTTTCTAGATAATAATAAACTAAGGACTTGGAAATTTCTTTGGTGGATGTAGCCCACACTGGGTGAACCACGTATATCTATGTCTTTCTTGTATTGTGTATCTTTTGTGTTTTATTTCCTCATTTGTTTTATTTTATTGCTCTGTGATCCTTTTTTTATAACACCAGAGTCCCGAAGATCCCAAGTTCTGGACTCCCAGAGAGGATCCCACACCCGTACTTAAATTAAGGTTTATCACGATATTTATTTAATCCTACTGAGTAATTAATCTCCAATCTTTGGGCCAATTCTTAGGTTTATATATATCGCAAACTCTCGAAGTTTCAAAGTCCCAGAATCCCTGAAGTTCCATGGACTGCCAATATGAGATCCTTCGAGATCCTTATCAACTACTCGATCAAGGGTAGTGCAAGGATATAATAATAGGATGTAATAACTAGCAGAAAAAGGTAGCCACTCTCTTGTGACCACTTCAACTGGTAACATTTCGGAAGGTTGAAAGGTTGGGAGCTTGAAAGAGTCACAGAGTTATGGAGTAGATAAATCTTGTTAGTCATCTGATCAAGTGACATTTTTAGGTAGCATCCTCACCATTGAACCCATAGGAGGACAAGGACGAGGATCACGTCATTGATCTGTGATCATGACAAATGATGAAGGGAATACCGATAGTCAAAATATGGTAGGTGTTTAATGATAAGGTGGACACCATGATAACTGTTACATGACCACCAATTTCCAGTCAAACCGCCCAATCATTGTTATAACATGTTACCTTCAACAAAAGTTGATGTTGTGAGGTTCTAATGTTCCAAAGTCCCAAACCTATGAAGTCCGGAAGCCTAGAGGCTTAGCTCCTTTTGGCCATAGAGATAGGTTCCAGGTCATGATCATATGGGAGTCGACAAGACCTGAGAGTGACACTCTTGAATCATGTCCAATATTTGGTCGAGCCCATAGAATTAAGTTCACGGTTAGTTGAAAGAATAGTTTGAAGGAAATTCCTTTCACCTACATAACTAAAAATCTATAGTAGGGAATTAAATATTGAGGGATTGACAAGTTTGAGACCGTTTTGTAGAGTCTGTCTCGACTTTGGATTTTTGAATTTGATCCCTGGGTCAGTACATTGGGGATATTAGTGGATATACAGGTTCAAACATATGCCACCTCACCTTATACCCCAATTTATTTCGAACCCATTATTCCAAGGTTCCTTTGCTAAATATTATTAAACAAGAAGCTATTGACAGAACATGATATTTAACTTCTACTTCAAACCTCTCATACTGCTAGGCCATCAGAACCAAAAACTCTACCATTCAACAAGATAAACAATCATGCCATAATTTAACTCAGGAATTAAATATTACAATAAAACAATCAAGTTAAAATAAAACTTAGAGTCACACTTATTTGAAGCTTTGGAATTTAGTGGGAAACTATTGAAAGGCGTTCCCTTTTCCACCCAACCATAGCAACAATTATCCTTTAAGTATTCCTCAAATGGACACCCCCTAGCTAGATCATGATTCCATGAGAGGGATTTTGTTTGATCTCAACAACATCAAGGGACAAAGGTTACTCTCCTTTTCCCATAGGAACCTGCCAGTCTAGTTTTTTATCCACCAATCAAGGGAGTTTGTTGTGATTGCTTAATTAGTCACTACCACTCCATTTATCATCTTGATCAAAAAACACTGTCCAAGTGCTCCTATAACTAGAATAATTTATTCACAGATCTCTTTCTCTAAACCAAAGAGCCTTGCACACTCTTTTTTCTTCTCTATTGGTCCCCCATACCATTCATGTGTCTTCTCTCTCTCTATGATTTTCTTCCCTCTACACACGAGTTTTCCTCTCTTTTATTTCCTTTCCCAGCCAAATTTCATGGGTCAGATCAAGAAGTTTTAGATGGTACTCTACCCATATCCCTCATTGACTCTTGAGGGAGTACTTCTAAACTACCATTTTGACTAATAAATAAGGTTTTTTGGGCCATAATATTATTTTGGAGTTGTTCATTTATATCCATCAGGGTACCAACCTAGCAGGGATCAACTCACCATTATCGGTTCCCCTACCATCCCTTTTAAATCATTAGTATCTATCTAGAAACCCTCTTTCAACAGTCATGCCACTAATTTCCTTTCATTTAATAACACACACACACACACACACACACACACACACACATATATAATTCTATGGAAGGGTTCATTATCTATCCAACATTCATATGGAAGATCTGTCTATAGTTTTGTTCACAGTAATAATAATATTTACAATTTGGGGGAACCAGGGGTGTTAGGATCCCCCCCCCCGCTTAAAAGGAACAACTTCTTGGTGCTCTACCTTCCATTATGGTTTTTATGTACACCAATAAAAAAAATGGGTATGCTTGTTTCATGGCATCGTCCAATTCCCATGTGGCTTCATCTTAGCCAAAATGTTTCCATTGCAGCTTAACCTAGGTAATGGTTTTGTTTCTGAGTGAATTCTCCTTACTGTATAGTATGCAATGTTGTTCTAGTAGGAATTCTCCCTCTGGTTCCACCTAGATCACAGACCAGTCAATTATATGATTAGAATCATGTACATATTTCTTCAATAATGAAACATGGAAAACATTATGTGCTTTCATTGTAGGAGGAAGTGATAATATTTTTCTACAGGTCCCACTCTGTCTAGAATTTCAAAGGGTCCACGAAAATGAGGTGACATCTTGGCACAAGTTCCCATTCTCAAGGAACTTCTTTTTAGTTTGATTCAAAGATACACATGATCCCCTACTTTGAACTCTCTAGGAGTCCTATTTTTGTCTTCATAGCTCTTTTTCATTTCCTCATTCTCAAGGAACTTCTTCTTAGTTTGATTCAAAGATACACAAGATTCCCTACTTTTAACTCTCTAGGAGTCCTATTTTTGTCTTCATAACTCTTTTTCCTTTCCTGAGCTATCTTCAGATTCTATTTTATTTGAATTAATTGTTGTTCCATTTATTTTAATAGTTATGGCCCAAGGGTTATTCTATCTAGTGGGTTATTCCAGTTGATTGGAATGTTACACTTTCTACCATAGAGAGCCTCAAAAGGGATCATCTTCAATTACTCCTGATAGCCATTGTTATAAGCAAATTATACCAATGCTAGGTAGTCTTCCCACTTCTTGGGTTGATGCATAACATGCATCCTTAACATGTCCTCTAATACTTTATTTACCCTTTCTATTTCTCCATTAGTTTGAGGGTGATAGGTTGTACTAAATAACAATTTAGTTTCAAAACCAATAAAGATAGATTTCCAAAAAGCTGAAGTAAATTTGGTATCTTTGTCCGATATGATTTCATTAGGCATGCCATGTAGTATAAATATTTCTTTCATGAAGATGTTGGAAATATATATTGCCTTACAAGTTGATTTTACAAGGATAAAATGGGCAACCTTGCTCAACTTATTCACAAATACCATAATGGCATCATTATGCTTGGTTGATTTAGGCAATCTAGTGATACAATCCATGGAGATGGTTTCCCATTTTCACTCTAGAATTGGTAGGGGCTACAAAAACCCTACTGTATTCCAGCGCTCCACCTTAACCTACTGACATTCTAAGAATTTATCCAAGTAGTCAACCATGTCCTTTTCCATCCTTAGCCAGTAAAATAGTTTCTTGGTGGCTGATATCATTTTCTGATAACTAGGGTGACCAATGTATGGTCTCTTATGTAGTTCATCCATTATGAACCTCTTCAAGTCATCACAATTTGGAATATCCAACCTACCTTTGTAAGTTATTAGGCCATCATTCAAAAATTGATATCCCTCATACTGCATCCCTGTGGGCTCTTTCTCTAGGTATGATTTCACAGTTTTGAAAAATGCATCTGGTTCTTGTGCACTTCTGATTCCTTCCGTGATGTTTGGTTCACAGGTAATTACAACTACCAAGTGAATCATTTTCATACTTCTACTAAGGGAATCAACCACCCTATTTTTTTTTCCTTTAATATGTTTGATTTAAAAATCAAACTCACTAAGGAGAGCCATCCACCTATACTTCTGAGCATTGATTTTGGGTTTCTCGAACAAATATCTCAGTCCACTATGATCTGTCATTAGTACAAATCTTCTTCCTAGGAGGTAATTACCCCACATTTTTAAAGCATGTACTATGGTAGCCAATTCCAAGTCACGTGTCACATAATTTATTTCATGCTCATTCAATTTTATAGACTCGTAGAAAATCACATTCCCTTCTTGCATGAGGACTCCTATGATTCCTTCCTTGTAGGCATCTATACACATAAGGAAATCCTTGTTTGGGTATGCAATCTCCAGCACAGATGCATTGGTTAAAATGTGTTTCAGTTTTTGAAAACTCTCTTGACACTCTGTTTTCCAAATGAATCTAACTCCATTTTTCTGAAGGGAGGTGATTGGATAACCAATCTTGGAAAACCCCTTTATGAACCTCCTATAGTACCTTGCTAGGCCCATAAAGGATCTGATATCAAAGACACCCTTTGGTGTAGGGAAATCCATGATGGCTTTGATCTTGTCTGGGTCAACCGACACTCCTTCCTCAATGATGACATGGCCTAAGTAGTGGACTTGGTTTTGGAAGAAGTCACACTTACTAAACTTTGCATAGAGATTGTGTTATCTCAGAACTTGAAGCAATGTCTTGAGGTGTTCTTCATGCTCCTCTCTGTTCTTAGAATAGATCAAAATGTCATCTATGAATACCAACACAAATATGTCCAAGAATTTGTTGAGTACATTATTCATCAGGCACATAAAGGTGGATGGTGCATTGGTAAGCCCAAATGGTACCATCACAAATTTATAGTTCCCATATATTTTTCTAAAGGTTGTTTTATGTATGTATTCATCCTTAATTCAGACTTGATGGTACCCTGAACTTAAATCAATCTTATAAAATATTGTAGCACCCCTCAATTGGTCAAATAGTTCATCGATTCTCGATAGGGGATACTTATTCTTAACGTTCATCGTGTTGATATGTCTATGATCTAGGCACAAACTGAGGGTGCCATCCTTCTTCTTCACAAAAAAAGTTGGTTCTCCCCATCAAGACACACTAGGCTGAATATAACCTTTTTACAACATCTCCTTGAGTTGTAGTTTGAGCTCAACTAGATTTGGTGTACTCATTCTATAGGGTGCTCTCGACATCAACATAGCTCTGGTTACAAGTTCTATTTAAAAATCAATATATCTTCTTGGAGGTTGACCTGGTACCTCTTCTGGAAATACATATTTATACTCTCTTAATATAGTATGGTACTCTAGGATTGGTTTATTGTCCTCAACATATTTCAACACTTGTATTGCATAAAAAGGACATCCTTTTCTGTAATACTTCTTCTCTTGAAGTGCTGATATTTGTCTCACTAAGACAAGATTTTGAATTCCTTGTAGGGTTCTTTTCCTCCCTTCCTCATATTCACACTCGAATGTTTTATTCTAATAGTCTAACTTAGGTTTATGGGAAGCAACCTAGTTCATTCCATGTAGCATGTCATAAGATCCTAAAGGGAGTATGTTTATATTTTCAGGGGTGGCTATCCCATTCACAATAAGTTGGAATGTTGGTACTACCTCTGTTATAGTTCTTTTTGTTCCAGTGGCTAGCTGCACCAACCATGATTTAGCATGTTTCAATGGCTACAATTTACATTTTTCAATATTTTGAGGGGCCACATAACTCAGATTAGAACCAAGGTCAATCAAAATAGAAACAGGATGGCTAGAAATCATACCTTCCATCTCTACAACTGAAGCTTGGTAATCCGCTTGTCGATTATCCAGGGATGCATAAATATATGGCATGATCCTAGCCACATCATTGAATTTGGTAGCTTCCTGGATGTTATAGACACCCCTTTTGTCTTTTTGTCTATGGGGGAAGTCCCTCAACAAATTGTCTTCTCCGCATCCCCAACATTTCAAAGGATCTCTCATTTGATCGTTAGTGTTTCCTGGGACAGGTACAAAGGGTTTATTTCCTATTGGAGATGGAAAATTATGCTGATACACACTTCTAGTTGGAAGGCTCATCTTATATCCTTTCCCATGGTTCTTAAATCTTGAGCGTTTAAACCCCTTCTTCTTGAATCCCAATTTTCTCTCCTTTTTCCAATCCTTAGGAGGTTCTTCCTTGTGCATGAATTTCTCATAGCAGTACCTTGCCTTCATAATTGTGTATTATAAGGTCGTGGGTTCATCAAACTCAATTCTTTATCAATAGGATTGATGCAACTCACTAATGAATCATTACACCTTTTCCTTTTCATCCTTGATGTAAGGAACATACCTCAACAAATCGAGGAATTTGTTGATATATTCATCAATGTTGAATTGTCCCAGTTTGAGTTCATAGAACTCCTTAGTCCTTTCATCATAGTACCTTTCAGATAGGTAAATTTTCTTAAAACACTTTTGAAATTGCTTCCATGAAAACTCCTTCTCGTGAATTCCTTTCACATTTCTAAGGTCCTCCCACTAGATGGTGGCCTTTCCATTCAAGTTAAAGATGTCTATTCAGGCCTTTAAGTTCTCAAAGTAGTCATGGACTCTGAAGTACTTATTTAGGATGAGTAGCCAAGATTCTTCTTCTCCCCCCTTCTTAATATCTACATCGAAAGTGGGTGGTTTGGCCTTTTTAAACTCTTCAGGGTCATGGCTTATGGAATGTTTCTTCCTCTTTCTTCTCCTTTGAGAGGGTAAAATAGTCCCACTACTAGACATTCCTTGGGGTTGTCAGTTCCCTCACTAAAGGATTCTTTAGTTGAGTCCTTGACGTCAACATGCCTCTTGGATCCATGTTGGGCCTTCATTGAGGTGTTTTTCCTTGTGTAGCTACTTTCAGGATCATGTTTTTGTATCTTAGGTGGACTTTGGGTTTTCTTAGTATGATGTCTATCCACATTATTGGGTTCTAGCCTATGTTGCAGTTTCCTTTGTATATATGATAGGATTTGCAGTAGGACTACATTAATTTCAGTTTATTTTTCATGTTCTATTATCAATCTTTCATTGTCTTCCTTTCAACTTTGTAATTATGCCGTGAGGCTTCTTACAGTTTCAGCTAATTCTGGAGGGCTTTCCACCACCCTCCTCTCATCATATTCTTCTTCTCTATTGTAGGAGATTCCCCCCAACTCATGGTAGGTAACCATTATTTACACTATAGTTTTCCTTATTGTCAAATGATTGTTTGAGTGATGATAACAACATTTTCTGTTAGTTAATTATCTATTAATTTATGAACAACACATGCAATTTTTGTAAGGTAAAATTAGCTTCATTATTCCACATATAACAACAATATGCAATTCAGGTTCAGAACATGTAAACAACATAAGGTATCACTCTTTTCAGTAGTAAATCTTAAATAATATTTTAGAGGTGGTTAGGGTAGAGTTCCCTTAGAGTTCCCTTCCCCTTAAAGGATTTTCTTTAAAGTTTATTTTTCTCTTTCATGAGCCCAAGCAGGCCAAGTGTTGTTTCCCCCTCTGATACTAATTTGTCATACACCTGACCTCTTAAAGTAACCTTTTAAGGGATGGGTAATTGATTTTCTCTTTCCTACAACTCCCTAAATCCTTCGAATAAGGATTCCATCACCTTGTGCTCACAAAGAGCTTTCCAATGACTATAACCTCATATGAACTTGAGATATGGTTTAAAATTTATGATCCTCTGACATTTTTGGGATGTCATTAACTAGTGGCCATCCTCTTTTCCACGTGGCATCCATGTGGATTTACTCCCCCCTTTACCTTCTGACATGGCACTATCGTGACCTGGGTCATTTCCCTTGGCGGTGGCGTGGTACCTGATTATAGGGAATACCTTCCGGTCTTCATGGATATTGGGCCTTTGGCCCTTCAAAATTCATACGTAGGTAAAAATTTCTCAAAGATTCGAAGTTTCTCACCCCTCCAGTATCTATGGCGGAGTCATATCAATTGTTATATATAATGGTCGGAATCCACCCGCACTTTACCCATAGCCTAAAGTTGGCAAGGGGAAAGTGGATTCCACCTTGACTCGTGCCCCATACCATGGTGCCATGTGGAACTTCCTAATCATGCCACACCACCATGATGTATGTAGGCCCACTAAATTAGGGCTCGAAACTTCAGTGAGGGATTTTTGACAC
Source organism: Picea engelmannii (assembly GCA_009831015.1). Taxonomy (NCBI): domain Eukaryota; kingdom Viridiplantae; phylum Streptophyta; class Pinopsida; order Pinales; family Pinaceae; genus Picea; species Picea engelmannii. Next base: position 576,401 of record ML781198.1, on the reverse strand, counting down.
TTCAACATTCACCACACCATCCTATTCTCAATATCACAGAGCCCTGAAGTCCTAAATTTCTGAAGTTTCGTACTCCTGGAGAAGGTCCCACACCCATAATTAACTTAATTTTTATCACGATATTTATTTAATCCCATTGATTAGTTAATATTTGGTCTTAAGGAGAAATCTTAGGTTGCATTCTACCACAAACTCCCAAAGTCCCGAAATCCCTGAAGTTTCGCAGACCATCGATCTAAGATCCTTCGAGATCCTTCTCAACTGTTCGATTGAGGGTAGTGGAAGGATAGAATAAGAAAATGTAATAACCAGTAGAAAAATGGTTGCCACTCTCTTGTGACCACTTCGACCGGTAACATTCCAGAAGGTTGGAAGTTTTGGAGCTTGTAAGAGTCACGAAGTCACGGAGCTATGAAATCCCTCTAGGAGATCGATCAAGTTTAATTTTCGATTAGCATCCTCACCATTGAACCCATAGGAGGAAAAGGAAGAGGATCGTGCCACTGATATGTGATCATGATCAATGATGAAGGGAATACCCGCAATCAAAAGTTGGTAGGCGTTTAATGATAAGATGGACACCATGATAATGGTTGTGGGACCACCAGTTGATGGTAAAACTGTCTGGTCACCATTCAAATAGGTTACCTTTAGAAAAAGTGGATGTTGTGAGGTTACAATGTCCCGAATTCCTGAACCTCTGAAGTTCCAAAGAATGGAGGCATAACTCCTTTTGGGTGTAGTGAGAGGTTCTAGGTTCTAATCATATGGGAGTCAAAAATCCCTGAGAGTGATGCTCTCGAATCATGTATGAGATTTGGTCGAGCCCACGGAATTAATACCATGGTCTCTTAGAAGAATATTTTGAATGAAACTCCTTTGACCTATAGAAATCATAATCTATAGCAGGGAAGGTAATCCTGAGGGATTGACGAGTTCAGGACCGTCCTGTAGAGTTAGTCCCAACTTTGTATTTGTGAATTCAATTCCTGGGTTAGTCCATTGGGGAGATTAATGCATATACATGTTCAAACAGAGGCTAGCTTGCCTTCTACCCTAATTCCTTTCGAATCCATTATTCCCAATTTCCTTTGATAAATATGATTGAGCAAGAAGCTATTGCAAAACATGAGATTTAAATTCTACTTCAAATTTCCTAGACCACTAGGCCATCAGAAACAAAAAATCTACCATTCAATGATATTAAAAATCATGCCATCATTTAACTTAGGAATTACATATTACAAAAAACCAGCCAAGGTAAAATAAAACTCAGAGTCACACTTATTTGAAGCTTTGGAATTTAGTGGGAAACTAATAAAAGGGATTCCCTTTTCCACCTAACCATAGGCATAGTTGTTCTTGGAATATTCCTCAACTGGCCACCCCCTAGCTAGATCATTATGCCATGAGAGGGAATCTACTTGATCTCAACAACAACAAGGGACAATAGTTACTCTCCTTTTCCCACAGGAACCTGGCAGTCTATTTTTCTATCCACTAAGAAAGGGAGTCTTCCATGATTACTTACTCAATCATTTCCATTCCATTTATCATCTTGATTAGAAAACACTATCCAAATACTCCTGTAAATGGAAAAATTTACTCATATATCTCTTCCTCTAAAACATAGATCCTCGCGTGCTCTTTTTCTCCTCTATTGGTCCCCTAGACCATTTGTGTGTCTTCGCTCTCTATTCTTTTCTTCCCCTGCTCACGTGTTTTCCTCTCTTTTCTTTCCTTTCCCAACCAAATTTCATGGGTAAGGTCAGAAAGTTTCATATGGTACTCTTCCCATCTCCCTCAGTGACTCTTGAGGGAGTACTTCCCAACTACCAGTCTGAACGGTAATTACGTTTTTCTGTGCCAAATACTCTTCTAGAGTTGCACATTGATATCTAGTAGTGTAATGATTAGGATGACCCATGATGTTGCACATGACTATAGGATGTTGCACATAACTATTGGATCATCCTATAGTCATTAATCAAGGATGTTGCACATGACTATTTTGAATCCATATACATAGAAGAGGAAGAATCCACTTTGGAATCCAGATAAGAAATTCTACAAGGAATACCAAGATTGATATTATCTAGACATAACAAAAATGTATTCAGGAAAATCAAGGAGGAGGAAGTGATAAATGTGATTTGGAAATTGGGACCTAGAGCCAGACAAAGCACCAAGATTTTATGGGTTCTCAATCCATTTATATCATGTTTGCTGGAGTATCATCAAGCATGACTCATGTCAAATGTTGAATTGTTCTAGAAATAAACCTAAGTTGGGAGGGGGAACACACTCTTCATTTTTTTCTCTTATTCCAAAAGAAAACAATTCATCCTCATTCACTAGATTCTATCCCATTTACCTAAGTAATTCCTCTTACAAAATTTTGATAAAGATCTTAGCAAATCGACTGAATATGATTCTCCCAAATTTAATTTATGAAAATAAAGGTGACTTCATCCAAAAAAGATAGATCATTGAAAAGATCCTTCTATTTCAAGAGGTTATTCACTCTAGTAGAAGCAATAATTAAAAGGGGATGATCATAAAAATACTTGTGGGCAATGTTTTCAATCAATTATATTAATAATTTTTATTGACTTCTTTACAAAAACTTTTATTCACTAGGTTAAAGCATGCATTGAATTCCCATGGATAACATCATAGGTATATGGTAGGTTGACCTCATTTTTTAGAGTAAGAGAGGGATGAGACAAGGCCTCCCTTTGTCTCCATTCTTATACATATTCATGGCCAACTCTTTGAGTAAAAGGTTGGAGCAAGAGCGAATTGTTAGAAACTTGAAGGGTATATTGATTGTCTAGGGAGCCAAATAATCAAGCCACTCTTAGTTTGATGATGACAAATTGCTTATGGGGGGTTCCTTTGTCACCATAAATTACCAATTCAAGTAGGTATTAAATCATTTCATGGATGTGTTAGGAGGAAAGATCAATGAAACAAAAATGTATGGTTGGAATTCTTCTCCAAGGTTGTTGAAAAATATATCTAGACTGATAGAGTTCCCTATGGTGCCTCAATGGTATGTTTAGATATTTGGGATGCCTATAGTTTCCAAGTTCCCAGAGGTAGATGACTAGAAAGCTATTCTTGAAAAAAATAAAAAACAAGATACAACAATGGAGCTCATAGTGGTTAAATCTAGTAGGTAGAGTGGTTTTGATAAAGTCTGTTGTATCAAGCCTACTTGTTTTATTAAGGATATTCTTTGCTAGAATCGATTAGAATAATGCAACATATTGGGAAAGATATCCATAATTTTTTATGGTAAGAGGGGAATACAAAAACCAAAAATATCATCTTTTATATTGGAATATAGTGAGTGTGGCATAAGAGAGAGGAGGATTAGATGCAAAATATCATTTTCCCATGAAACTAGAATTGGGAGCCAAAATTGTATGGAGACTGGTATCCAAAGGAAGGGAATGTTGGAAATTGATTTTGGACAAAAATTACTTGTAATCTAGTAGGATTAAAAGCTCAAACACTCCAATTCTTGAGATCAAAGGATCTTCCATTTTATGTTTATGCAAATCCATTGCCGCTATTATCCAAAATCATTGGTCCTGGGTTATGGAAATAAAGTTCATATCAATCCAAGCCTCTTAACCTCCATTTGAGCAAGTGGATGACCAATGGAGTAAATTTTTAGGGCGACTATAAGAGATTCTATTTCTCAAATTTGTTAACAGGCTTAGCAAAACTTTAGATGGGATTCAAAAGGAGGAGATGTAATTCTTGATTTGGGGTTTTAAAGAATTTTAATAACTTACCGATTTTGGCATCATTCCTAGTCAAGGTGGGGTCTCCTCTATCTCTCTAGCAAGGGCCTACTCTGTTGCTCCAAAAAGGGCATTCTCCGTCTCTCCTCCTTTGTCATTCCAACAAAGGCTAGTGATGTTGTTGTCTGTCAGGAGCTCACTCCTCCTTTGTCGCTCTAACAAGGGAACTCTTAGTCGTGGGGAGGTGAGGTAATTCATACAATGGGGAATTAGGAATTCGAACAATGGGGAGGTTATGCACGCGAGGGTGAGGGATTATGAATTGTATTTTTGTTTGTATATTTTTCATATATTTTACAATTTATTTAATATATAATTTATAATTTATATAATGTAAATTATGTAAGATGTATTTTATGTAATTTACATATATTAAATATTTAATAAACTATTGTTAATAACATGTGTTTCCTCGTAAGAGTTCACAAGCTCAAATCTAAAGGGGCGCAAGATATGTATACTTATGTAGACATTAGTGGTCAAATTGTTGCATGGAGGGGGTTCCTTGTCCCACAAACAAGGGAGTCTCATACACCAATTTGGTGTCTGTCTTGGCCGTGACCTTAAAATTAGATAATCATCATCATCATATTATATCATAAAATAATAAATATATTATAATAATTAATAAATATTATATAGTGGGCCTACTGGTTAAGAACACGTGTATAGTTCTTGGATGTCACAGGTTCAAATACATAGGGGGGTAGGGTATGTGTACATTCATAGATGGGGAAAACCTATGGCCATTTTCAAATGATTACCTAGATGATTATGGGTCAAAGAAAAAAGATGACGACCAAGACTAATCTTCTATGTCTAGATCTAAAATAGATCCTCCATCTAATGTTTAATAGGGTCAATTTAACATCCCAACTCTAGGTAATGATCAATCTCAAAAGTAGAGCCTACAATGGGATTGGATTGAGAAATTATTATTGAATCAAGATGCCCTCCCTCTTGTAGCATGATCTTTAGGGGATGCTCTTCTTGAAGGGATTTCATCACAAAGAATGGGATTGATTCTTAGGTTCATTCAAATATTCATGGAAAATATGTTGAATATGCTCTTAAAGTTTGAAAAACACATTGCAGAGAGTCAATGAGTTATGCTTCAAATCCTCACATTGTTGACCTCCTTCAATCTTGTCCAGTGTGTCAAACAAATTCTAAATAATTTCCTTCATTAAATATATGTGCTACAACCATCGATTTAATTAACCATCATCTTCTTTGGATACATATTTAGGTGGATTCCATTTCTTTATCATTGATCCATGTTGCTAGATCCCTCATAGTGGAGTTGTCAAGTCAGACAATAGACCTTGTTTGTCATTAATACCATTGCTTGTTCTCACCATGAATATAAGTCATTCGCCATTCAAATTTAAAAGGAATGGGGTTTCACCACAAATATTCAAAATATAATACTCACCAATATGTCATGTATCCTTTAAGCTATTGATTAGGAAGTTGGACTTCACTCCTTTACAATGATAATGTATTGTTTTCAAATCAATGACCATGATAGATGTTATAATAGGTGTAATTTTTCATACAAATATGCTACCATCATACACATGAAATATGGAAAAGAATATCCCTTGGAGCAATGTCCTCTCATTGTCATAAATGTTATCAGATGCCCTTGAAATCAACATCATTTTACTGTCAAAGAGTGCAACTACTACCATAAAATGGGCTCCACATATCACTATTAAATGTTGTCAAATCAACAACCAAATCTTATTTCATTCTTCCTTGAAATCTACATCCTACCACTGTAATAATTAATGTGAAAAAAGGGGAATAATATGACCTAAATATGTTAAGAACACATGCACCATACTCCACATTAACTTATTTCCATATCTCTGCATATAATAGTTTTAGTTACAACATATAATCTTGAATTCCCTTCTTCTTGTTATGTATTTAGAAAGGTCTTTGAAAAGCCACCCTCTATTGGGAATAGGTTCATTCCTCAAACATAGGGTCTTGAACACTACCCATAATTCTAGGAAATGAATCCTCAATTCTACCATATTAAAAAAATTCAAATTAGTTTCCTCTTTAATTCCCAAACACTATTTATATATACATCACAAGTGTACCTTTTTTCCTTGTAGATGCTTCTCGTATTCAACACCTTAATGTTTCCCTCAAAAATTTGAAATGGTTATGAAAACAACAATGAGGAGGAATAAAAAACAACAATAATCTTGTCTCATTGGATATTTCAATGGCTAAGAATCTTCCTTTGAAGGAAGTGTACATAAAACTATTTAATGAAAATACTCTTTTCTAGGGAGATACACTCTCAAAACTGTCCCTAAAATATGATCTAAGATTTCCTTTTATTCATGTGTGGGGTTAGGGATTAACATTTCTAAGTTTAACACTTGGATTTTTCTTGGGAAAATTTTGGGGTTAATAGGGCTAAGTTGTAGGGAACGCCCCCTGCAAAAATTCATTTTTAGGTTGGAAACAAACCAAAATGTGGAAACACGTCATGAAATGCATGTAAATGTTGTTGGGAAGTTTCAGGATTTGAAAACATGCTCTAAAATGTGAGCCCGAGTTTCTTAAATGTTTAATCCTAAATAGAGCGTGTTTTAGGTCCATAAAAGCATTTATAAGGTGCATGACATTGACAATAGCCACATAAATGTACAATGAACCAAAATAGTTCATATACTATATATCCAAAATGTAAGGGAACATTTTCCCTAGTTTAGAATCTCTTATTAATTCATGCTTTACATATAGATAGTTTGCAAGGAAAGAGAAAACATACATATAAATTATTAATTTGATGATATTTTTAGCATAAAAGAGACCTAATGGTAGCTATACAATATCAAAGAACTCAATCCATTACAAAATCATAACATAACAATGGATATATATCTAATTTAGTCTTATTATTGAAGAGCATTTTCTTCCTTAATATTCATTTAAATAGAAATGAAAGTACAAAGGAATTATATATTGCAAATGTGGAATTCCATCCAATGGAGGATGCACCAATGTGGCTCACTCAAACATGGATGTAATTTTGTGGTTTCTTCTTACAACAAAATGATGATTTGATGCAATGGCATCACCTTCAAAGTCAACAACGCACACGTGGAGGCAGACGAATGACATCTCAACAACGACAAAATTTCAAATCAAGCACTTAAATCAAAATTTAATCGGCTGTTGAGATATTTTTGTAAACAAAATTTTAAAATGTAGCTTGTTTGTAAAGTCTTGAAGGACTGTAAGAAATTGCAGATGTGGAGTGTTGACTCTATCTGGAAATAACTAGTAGTTATTGTAATAGGACATAGTAGGTAACAACTTTGAATTTGAGATGATAGATTTTAGACAGGATGAGAGAGCTCATGGGGCTAGTCCTTAGATAGTTCATTGTTGCATTGTAATATATAAGAAGGACAGATTAGTAGAGAAGAGTAGAGTAGAACAATGACGCTGTAATTTCGTTTTCATGAATGAATACAACAGACAAAAATTGTCCCAAATCCTTGGACTGTGTTCATTTCATGTGTGATTGAATGAATGCTATTCTGTGTCTATGAGTTAATTCAGTTCGTTCATGTATGATTGTTTGAGAGATTGATTGTATGAGTTCGTGATGAAACTGGATGAGTTTCAATTGTTTCTCTTCTGATACTTGTATGCAAGGTGTGCATCTTGAATGCAAGGAGTTCGTTGACTGAGTCTTGGATTGATTCAGAGAGGTTCAGAGAGAATAAAAGAAACTCATACCAGTTGTAAGATGTTCACAATGTCTAGAAGCCAATGAGCTTCAAAGAACCAACACAGAAGAATGCCAGGTGGGTGAGAAGGTTTTGTTTGCAAGAAAATCCTTCGAACTAAGTTATTCAAAATCCTGAGAATGTAAAGTGTGCATGGGAGGTCAAAATCCTTTCAAGGATAGAAGCTCAGAAGAGATAATACTTTTCACAAGTGTTGACGAGATCCTAGAGACAGTTTCGTTGAGAAAAAAAAGGTTTGGAACCTTTGGAAAGCGGATAAATATTAAAGGTGGAGAGATATCAAAAGCTCAAGAAGAAGAACGACCGTGATCGTTGGATCATAGGGAAGAAGATCAACAATCTTCGAATCAGGAAGAAGTGAAAGAACCTTATCACTTTGCGTATAGAGGAGAGAGAATATATCGGAGTTGAAACTTGAGATTCCTGGAGTCGGGAACCCCGAAATAGAATCTCAACCATCTGTTCAGTGGAAGAGATCTGAGCTGTCAGATCACTGGGAGCGAAGACTAAGCATCGGATTGCCATGAGGAATCACAGTCGTTGGTTGCTGTAAGATTGAGAGGGAGAGTGGTTTGAAATTTGAGATTCCCAAAGTCCAGAGCCCCAAAACACCGAAGTGAAATATCAATCGTCTGATTGATCAAGTGTGAGCCGTAAGATATCACGAGTGCATAAAGAGTCAAGTTTGAGACTTGAACCTCTCGGAGCATGGAGAGCCAGAGAGCCAGAGAGCCGGAGCATATATGGAATATTGAATGCAAGAGGGTACCTGTCAGTAGTTCGAAAGATCTAGAGGAAGGTGGAAGTTGAGAATTGAAACTCCTGGAGCACGAACAATCGAAGAGCTGTGAGTCATTAATCTTGGAGGAGACACTTATCAATAGATCTCGTACTTCGAGGAAAAGTTGGAGTGAGTTTTCAGTTTGAGAATTGGGATCGCCGGAGCATGGAGACCCGAAGTCCTGAAATAATATCTCGACCTTTGGATTCGGAGGGATGTGGTGTAAATATTTTAATTCTGGGTAAATCCAAGAAGAAATTCTTGATCATTGGACCAGAGAGGACACACATTAGTGGATATTAGACTCCAGTTAAAAGTCACAGGGAAAAAGATATTTGAGATTTGAGATCTCAGAAGTCCAGAGACCTAGAGGAAACCTCAACTGTCGATCGAGAAGAGGGTCATTGGACTGTTGATATGGGTTGAAAGGTCATCCACCCAAAGTGAAAGAATGACTGTTGATTTACGAGACATGTATTCGTAGATCGCTAGTTCCATAAAGTTAGAGTAAGAAAGAGAGATGATTTTGAGATTTCAAACTTTCAGAGTCCAAAATTGTGAAGAGAACCTCACTCGTTGATTCAGAGGGAACTGATCTGATCCATAGATTAGAAGGACACAGATTCGAAGCGTCGATTTGGACGTTATCGTCAAGATCACGAGATCAACGATCCCGTGTCATTGTGGGGACAAAAGTTGCGAGGAGATTAAGGAATCAAAGGCAGGTGGTTTCATCTGGAGGACATGTGTAGGCTGGAGAAGCATTGCAAAACCAAAATTAGTTTGACCTCAAATTTCTTGTGACCGCACCTGCAATCACAGGGTCATAGCCCCAGGTCATATCAAGAGAGGGCCTATCCAAAAGGGAGCTAACACCAACACTCTAAATTTTCACGACAGAGCGGGAGGTCGCGGGTTGTTGTCAAACCTGCACCAGGAAGTTGAGGGGACCTGTGTTTAGATACAGAGGGAGAACTTTAAGTTTCCAGAGAGTCTTTCGACTCGAGAATCAAAGATCTAAGACCGGGAGGTTGCGCAGCCCTATGGGGGAGTAGGGGGGCTGCATCGAGTGGTATTAGAGATGATTTAGAGTTTGTTTGCAGACATCAGAAAAAATGAGAGAAGAGGAAAGTTGGTATCATTTGTGGTATCAAATTTTTAATTTCTGTTTGTAGGTGATGCAGTGAAATCATGTCACCCAGAAGGCATAGAGCCAATGAAGAAATGGAATAAGAAATGAGGTGACTCTGAATAAGATTGGATTCCATGGAGACAACACAGAGGAGAGCACCAGGTGCTGGAGATATTAGTGAAGATGAGAGTTAAGAAGAAGAGGTCGAAGAAAATGTAGCAGAGGATGCTGTACAAGATCGCTTAATAAAAGTTATTTCGAAGATAGGAGCCAGAGCAAGAATAGAGGTACCTATGTATGAAGGCAATTTAGAAGTTGAAGAATTTTTAGATTGGGTACGTTCTATGGAAAAATACTTCAATTACAAAGATATCGAAGAAGACAAGATGGTGAAGCATGCAGTGACAAGGCTGAAAGGTCATGCAACGTTATGGTGGGATGAACTACAAGACGAACACAAGAGAAATGGTAAGCATAAAATTAAAAATTGGGATAGGATGGTAGCCAAGTTGAAGGCCAAATTTATCCCAAAAGATTACCAAATCAATCTTTACAGGAGATTGCTGAGCCTAAAACAGAGGGTTTTATCAGTGAAGGAGTACATTGAAGAATTAGCAACTGAACATTAGGGCTGGACATAAAGAAAATGGATATGAAAAGACATCCAGATACATCAATGGGCTGAGATATGAAATCCAAGAGGAGATCAACATGATGTCAGTCATTAAAGTTGAGGATGCTTATCAAGTAGCCTTGAAAGCTGAAGAAAAATTGGCCAGGAAGCAAAGCCAATGAAGCAGAGGAGGAAATTCAAGCAGAAGCAAGGGAACCAATAGAGAGAAGTTCTAGAATTCAAATCCTAAAGATATCAAACAACATAGTCACCATGAGAAGGGTGGAAGTTCTAAAGAAGGAAAATATGGAGGAAGGAGTTCTTTTTCCAGGGGTAGAGGAAGAGGAAGATCCAGAGGAGGTGTAGTTAAATGCTATACCTATAGAAAGGAAGGACACAAATATTGGGAATGCCCCAACAGAAAGAGATAAGGAGGTGGAGAAGAACACATTGCCGAAGCACAAAAGCATGTGGAAGCAGAAGCATCAGAAGGAGGAAGAAAACTCATGATGAGGAAAATTCTTCTTAAGCTAGAGAAGGAACCTGAGGAACCAATCTATTTAGAATTTCTTGCAAGTTGAAAGACAAAGTTTGCAAGGTGATCATAGATAGTGGGAGCACTGACAATCTATTATCCACAGAGATGGTAGAAAATATGGAGCTAAAGACAACTACACATTCAAAACCATACAAGGTATCGTGGTTACAAAAAGGACATCAAGTAATGGTAAGTCAACAATGCCAAGTTGAATTTAAAATAGGAGGTTAAAAAGATGAAATATGGTGTGATGTAATTCATATGGATGTTTGTCATATATCATTGGGGAGGCTGTGGCAGTATGACTGAAAAGTTATTCATGATGGAAGAAAGAACACATATACCCTATAAAATAATTGTAGGACACATATGTTGTTACCCATAGAAGACACAGAGCAGAAGAGAGAAGCTAATTCAAGCATACTTCTCATGAGTGGGAAGGAGTTCTTGAAATAAGTCAATAAGGAGAAGGAAATGCAGTTTGGTGTAGTGAGGAAGCCTAGAGTTATCCTTACAAATACTTATGTAGAAGATTTTCCTATATAAATGCAGGAACTGTTAGAAACATTTGCTGATATAGTCGTGGATGAGTTGCCACACTCATTGCCACACATTAGGAGTATAAGCCATCATATTGAACTTATTTCAGGAGCTAGTTTACCAAACAAGGCAGCTTATAGGTTGACACCTAGAGAGAATGAGGAAGTCAAAAATCAAGTCTAAGAGTTGTTGGATAAAGGTTTAGTCAGAGAAATCCTAAGCCCATGTGCAGTACCGACTGTGTTAAGTCCAAACAAATATGGAGGATGGAGAATGTGTGTTGGAACAATGACATACCCAGGGTTCAATGCTACAATAGCACACAAAAAAAACCCTAACTATTGGCCCTTTAGGAAACACCTGCGAAGAAGATGAAGTCTCACTCGAGGTAGATGAAGGGGTGATTGCAGGACTCAGATGTCTACAACCTTAGCTAGGACACAGATATGTGATTACAACACCTTAATAAAGAACTTAGCTATTATAGCTCATCAGTATTAAACAAGTATTTATTTCGAAGATAAAACCCTAATTACAGAGAATCACAGTATTCTACCAGATCTAGTATATTCAAGTACTAAGCATGTCCACATAGGTCAGATCTAGTATTCATCCACATTATCAAGCACATAGCATCAACAAATCTATCTACCATTCATCTATATCAAACTATCTAAACAAGTAAACACTTAAACACATCAATACATTGCACAAAGCAACCATAACACAAGATGTATGTGGTTCACCCCCACCCTGGGGCTACATCCACCAACTCATCTTATCTTTATTATCTTCTATCAATATTCTTACAGGAACAAAGCATCAAAACCCTACTCCACATAGGACAGGAGATCTGTGCACACTCCACTAGATCCTCCTTCCCCGAGTAGTTCTAGGCCAAGAGCCTTACACAGTCCACACACAAAGCACTACAGATGACTTGCACTTAGCTCTACAAGTATTAATCGCATATTCTTGCACATAGTTAGTACTAGAAATCAACTATGGGTACTTCTTACATCACCTAGCTTTCTATTTATATATTACAAAATAGGCCTAAGCATGGGTAAACCCATGGGTCGAAATTCCCATACCCGTTACATAAGCCCAAAACCCAAAAAGGGCCCTAAAAAGGGGCCGAGATACCATGATATCTGCTTCATCTTGTGATCCACCTTTGAAATCCTATCGAAGTACCAAAATAGATCAAACATGACCAAGGATACTCAAAACTTGTTCAAGGGCCAACAAGCCCCCAACACTCACCTGTGACTCGTCTCGAGTCACTCTTCTCTAGGTAGCTCTACCTCAAAATCCTCGATCTTGGCTCGAGCTTCTTCAACTTGTTTCTATGCCACAACCTCCTGTTCAGTGAACTCTTGGATGACTGCTTCGTTGACAAGTCCCTCTAAGCATTGTTTAGCTGCATTTACGACTTGCTCTAGTTCTGCTCCTCGGCCTTCAATCTCTGAGAATAGTTGGCAAGCCTCATCCTATATAGGCTGGATCCTATGAGTTACTTCCATGAATATACTATTAATAGTGTGGACCTACTGTTGGGCAGTGCATTGTTCTTGGGATCGCTTCATCCTCTCAATCGTTGATAGGGGCTTCAACTACATGTGTATTATTTCTGCTTGCTTCTTTTCTTCCTGGAGCTGTGACTCTAGTGCCTTCAATTTAGGATCCTCAGTGAGTCACTCATAAGTTTGGGCACTGCGATCACTCATTTTTTTACATTCCATGGTGAGGCCCTTGATTCTTTCAACTACGCCTTGGGCAATCACTTCTCTTTGATCTCACACATCCTGTGGAGTACTGGGCACTGTTCGTAGGTCTAGATCTGTGATTATCTATGGAAGTTGTTGGATGGTTTCTGTGAGCTACGCTACTTGGTGTTCTACTGGTTATCCCTCCTTCCGATCCAAGCCCGTCACAGAGTGAAGTGATCTATTGACTGATTCTTTTATTCTGACCTGCTCCGCGAGAAAATTTTCTTTCTCCTGCTAGATCTGCGCTCTCTCTTCTTCGAAATTCACTTGAAGAGTGTCCTTCTCCTGTTGCACAATCCTGCATTGCTCTATAACTTCCTCCTATGATTGTTTTAAGGCATTTTTGGCTTGGTCTTTCTTAGCCTGTGCTTGATGAAGGTGAGCTTTGGTTAGATCAACCAGTCTGCGGAGTTGAGCAGGTTCATCTCCTAGCTTTGGTTCTTCTGAGGGTGGGGGCGCAGTGGACACTACGCGGCTCGAATAAAGGGCATGTTGTACACCTCTTAGTTCTGCTTCAATTCTATTATACATGGATTCTTTTTTTTCTTCAGTTATTTGCAAAATCTCTTTTGAGGCATCTCCTATAGCTGAAATAATGAAATTGAATTCATCGACCATGAGTACATTCTGGATCTTTGGCTTATTGGATTTGGAATTATTCTGCGATGAAGGTTTTGTGGGGGAAAGATTCCTTTTCTTCGATGGATCAGTGTCATCAGGGATGTTCTATGGTGGTGTTACTTCACCTTGCTTATCTTCTTCTTGTTCTTTTCCCTCTTTGTTCACTTCATCATCATCTCCTCCGCTAGGTGACTCATATGTGGTCTCTTCTAATGAGATGTTTACTTTCTGTACATCTTGCTTATTCTTCATCCTATTGCTTCTTGGGGCATCATACTCTTCACAAGTAACCATCATATTTCCAATGAGTTTTGGGTTAGACAGCTTTGTTGGGTTAGCAGGGATAAGGAGTTCTACAGGCCAGTCTTTAATGATTTCTTCCAGGTCTTCTGTAGTGATCTTGCAGTAGTACTGAAGTTCTTCTTTTATTTCATCAGTGTGCGCAGTGATGTAGAAAAAACTCCTATCTGTGCAGAACTTCACAAGAGGCCTGAATCTGTTTAGGGTGTTTGGTGTCATACAAGGGAAGGACTCAATAACCCTCCTAAGCTGAAGGTAATAGGTATGAAATATTTCATTTGATTGCCACTGCTTTCCCATATCACTCGAATACTAGAGCATGGTGAAATTTGTAGTGAGCGGCTCTAATGGATCGATGTCAGGAAAGGTTGCACCTTCCAGCATCTCCCAAGCAGTAAACATGATGAGGATCAGGAGCCAACTGAAGTGAAACTCATAGCCCTGATCCCGAGTTTCGTGGAAATCCAATTCAAGCTGGTTAACTAAGTACTTTTCCCAGTTCATCTATAGGCCTTCCATGCATTTCCCATCGAGGTCAACGAAAAACACTATGACCTACATGGGTCTATTCTTCCTTACCATCTTTCCTAGAATTAATTGGCATGTTAGGCACGTTGCACCATTCTAGATGGAGGATACCTTGTAGCCTCGCATCCCCTTCTCAACATCGTCATATGTTTCTTTAATCATTTGTGCTAAGGTGCGGTCTGCAACTTTTCTTGGGTAGAAGTCCTGTGGATTTGGTCCCTGCATGCTCAGTCCAGTGATCCTATGGATCAGTGCCAGATTGATAGTGATACATCTGTCCAACCACAGATAAAAACCATGGAAGCATGACAATAGGAGATTAGCACAGGCGTTAACCTCCTAGTGCCTTCCAAAATGTGGAATCTTCATTACATTCAAAAGGGTGGACTGCGCGAGGTTCATGGTCCACGGCTGAGGGATGATTTTCATCTTATTTCCCTTCATCTTAATCAAATATTTGTGAGGTGCGAGCATGCCATAGATCTTACGGTCTCCCATGTTATAGTCACTAATATTAAAGGTTGGAATCCTTTCTAGCTGTGGTATGAAAATGTGTATCCCCTTCGGGAGATATGCAGTGATGACGGTGTATTTGAAGTCCCTCGGGACACTATCACGACTCACAACACTAGCCAGGGGTGGGATGTAGTTGGGTAGGTTGGTCAAGATTAGCTTCACATTTGCTAGGTCATCTTTGTGATTGGTTCTTTTCTCATTCACAACTCGGGATGGTTTGGATCTGCGAGCAGTCAATGTGGAGGTTGCACTCCTCTCGTTGATGAAGCCTAAATGCCTACAGACATGATCTTCTTAGTCATGAGGTTAGTGAGTATCTCCATCATAGAATTATCGACTGCACTAATTTCTTCAGACATACACGCTCGTGGTTGAATATCTCGGGTTTGAAGAGTAACTACTCAATGCAATGAGATGGATGGTGATAGCTCGATGATTATTGCATGAAATTAACTAATCTGCAGGCTCAGATTATCACGGTTGGAAAAAGTGTTCTTGGTGCAAGGCTCGACGGAATAAGTAGATAACTAGGTAACAGATCTCTCCAATGGGCGAGAAGCCTTCATTAATTCAGTTCTGTCCGTTACAACGCGGTCCCAATGGTTTGATGGTGAGATTTTTGGCCATAACTACTGTTCTAACCATTTAGAGTGTCAGTATAATAGTTATAATTTTTTCAATGGCTATATCACTTCGCCATGGCGAAGTTCCATGTGGTGTTGTTCTGCTATCCTGACAACATTCTAATTTTGCAAATTTTCCTTCTGTGAAGTTTCCTATGAAACCTTCTGTAATGTTTCAATCTTTTCTCTCTTCTTGCTTAGTTTTCTAGCCTTCTTTCCAATGATCTTCATCTTGGTATTCCTCTTTCCATTCTGATTCTTATCTCCTCTTGGCATAGTAACTTTGCGCAGTTGATATTCTTTCATGGGATTCAAGGGAAATGCTTCTTCTCCATCTGGGGTAGGTGTTTCAGTCTCTTGTGATTCTTCCTGTGTTCTTCCAACTTTGACATCCACGGTTCTAAATAGCTTCGATCTATTCTCCTGTTCTTCAATCAAGTGTGTGATCCGCCTAGTCATGAAATATTTCAACTCTTGCTTCTTATGCTCTAAGAATTCTTCATTTCTTCTGGATTGATCCTTTTCAATCCAAGGTTTTCCTAGTAACATAGAAAATGAGGCGTTGTTCTTAATAAATTTAACAACCTCAAAATCTTCTTCTGTCGAAGTTCCATGAGCACTCATAGATATCTAGGTAAGTCTTCCACGTAGGGTTATCAGATTTCCTCTAAATAATCCTATTAATTCTAATGAAGGAATCATAGTAGGCTTTCCTAAAATTTATGAAGTTCTTTCTGTCATGATATTCACCTGTGTTTCCTCATTAAGAATACAGTCAATGTTGAAGTGTCCTATTCTTACTTCTCTTTTCTCTTTCTCTTTTAAGATCTCTGATAGATTAGTATCTCAGTGGTCATTAAGGGTTTCTTTCATCTATAATAGTACAGTCTCTGATTCCTTCTGGGGTTCTTCCATGGTCTCAGTTTCTTGACCTTTCTCAGGGTCTACTTGTTCCATATTCATTCTTTCAAGGTTAGCAATCATTCTAGGGCAATCCAAAACTTCATGATCCACAACCTTACAACAAAGACAACCAGATTTTATACCAAGGCAATCCTTAGCAATATGTCCCGGTCTTCTGCAACTGTAACAAAGGGTTAATCTTCTCTTTTTCTTAAATGATCCCCAACCTTTCTTGTACTGCACACTAGGATCATAGTAGCTAACCTGCAAAAAAATATTTCTAGGTCCATGCGTCCATTTGTTAGTCCAAAAATTCTCTCTATGGATAAGAATAACATATCTTTCACTATTTTTATCAGATCTACTCATATCAAATCTTATTTAATCTATTTGTGCCCTAATTTTCAATCTAGAACATAATCTATCAAATATACCTAGATCCATACTTTTGAAGCAAAGAATTCCACTTATCTTACCTTTAACAAAGCACAGAGCTTTTAGATCTTACCTCTTCTCTTCAGATTGGACTTCTTTTCTTAGCACAGAGCTTCACAAGTCAATTAGAGTACTATGCACTAAAGAAATGCATATAGATTCTTAAGCAATGCAGAAATTAATCAATGGCTCATACACAGAGTACATAGAGATTTTATACCGGAAACCCTCAACTAGGAAAACCTTTCTTATTTTCATTATATCGAATTTCACCATTCTTCATACAATATATACAATGTTTTTAGGTATTCTGTGGATACCAAAACCCTAATCCATTAATCCAGGATTAATTTACAAATTCGATAAAAATAACAAAATCTGTTAAAAATAGCAAAAAACCGCCCAAAAAAAATTTCAGGGTGCTGCCCCAAACGCTGCGCGTAACCAGGGGGGCATACCTGCCCCCCCCTGGGACCCCCCTAGGAAAGTGCCCGATGCACATGGCAGAGATCTAGGTGAAGGGATCGTCAGACGCAGTTGTCATATCTGACGCACCCACACACACACACATGCAAAGAATATAACACATACCCAACAAGCAATAGATCTACGCATAGAGATTTCACAGTTTCAAGTCAGATCTTCACACAAAGCTCCTTTTTCCTCATTTCCCAACAATCACAGTTTCAGGTCATATCTTGGCACAAATCTTTATTTTCCTCAGTTCCTAACAATCATAGTTTCAGGTCAGATCTTCACACAAAGTTCCCTTTTCCTTAGTTCCCAACAATCACAGTTCCAGGTCCCGACAATAGAACCATTTGTTGGCACAGGGGTAGACCCAGGGTTCAACGCTACAACAATGCACCAAGAAAGACCTAACTACTGACCCTTTCGGCAACACCTATGAAGAATATGAAGTCTCACCCGAGGTAGAGGCAAGGGTGGTTGCAGGACTCAGATGTCTACAACCTTAGCTGGGGCACAAATATGTGATTACAACACCTTAACAAAGCACTTAGCTATTATAGCTCATCAATATTAAACCAGTATTTACTTTGTAGATAAAACCCTAATTACAGAGCATCACAGTATTCTACCAGATCTAGTATATTCAAGTACTAAGCACACCCACATAGGTCAGATCTAGTATATTCAAGTACTAAGCACACCCACATAGGTCAGATCTAGCATTCATCCATATTATTAAGCACATAGCATCAACAAATTTATCTACCATTCATCTATATCA
This sequence comes from Picea engelmannii, assembly GCA_009831015.1. Lineage (NCBI taxonomy): Eukaryota > Viridiplantae > Streptophyta > Pinopsida > Pinales > Pinaceae > Picea > Picea engelmannii. The sequence goes on along the minus strand of ML781198.1, from coordinate 558,247 downwards.
AAGTATATAAACAAGTAAACACATAAACCCATCAATACATTGCACAAAGCAACCATAACACAATATGTACATGGTTCACCCCCACCCTGGGGCTACGTCCACCAACTCTTCTTCTCTTTATTATCTTCTGTCAAGATTCTTACAGGCACAAAGCATCAGAACCGTACTCCGCATAGGATAGGATATCTGTGTGCACTCCACCAGATCCTCCTTCCTTGAGTAGTTCTAGGCACAAATCCTTACACGGTCTACGCACAAAGCACTAAAGATGACTTTCACTTAGCTCTGCAAGTATTAATCATGTATTCTTGCACATAGCTAGTACTAGCACTCAACTATGGGTAGTTCTTACATCGCCTAGATTTCTATTTATATATTTCAAAATAGGCCTAAGCATGGGTAAACCCATGGGCCGACATTCCCATACCCGTTACATAAGCCCAAAACCCAAAAAGGGCCCTAAAAAGGGGCCAAGATCCTGCGATCTCCGCTTCATCTTGCGCTCCACCTTTGACAGCCTGTCGAAGTCCCAAAATAGGTCAAACATGACCAAGATACTCAAAACTTGGTCAAGGGCCAACAATGTGTACAGATTCTCGAGCCATCAATAAGATAACCATTAGATACAGATTCTCTTTACCGAGGCTGGATGATTTGATGGACTGTTTAAGTGGAGTGAGCTATTTTTCCAAAATAGACTTGAAGAGCGGATATCATCAAATAAGAATGAGAGAGGGAGATGAATTGAAAACAACATTCAAGATAAATGAAGGATTGTTTGAATGGATGGTCATGCCGTTCGGATTGACAAATGCACCAAGCACATTTATGAGGTTAATGAATGAAGTTTTGAAAGACTTCATAGGAAATTTTTCATAGTATATCTAGATGACATACTAATCTTCAGTAAGACAAAGGAAGAACACTTAAGACATCTGACATCAGTGATTGAAAGGTTACAACAAGAGAAATTGTTGATAAATCTAAAGAAGAGTTCTTTTATGAAGAAGGAGCTCATATATTTGGGTTTTGTAATCTCTTCAAATGAATTGAATATGGACCTAGAAAAAGTGAGAGCAATTAGAGAATGGCCATTGCTGAGAAACATATTTGAGGTAAGAATTTTTCATGGGTTAGCGATATTTTATAGGAAATTTATCAAAAATTGCAGTGGCATATGTGCACCCATGCTGGACACTGTGAAGAAGAAACACAAGTCCTTCAGTTGGACAGAGGAAGCTGAAAGAAGTTTCAAAGTGTTTAAAGAAAAGATCATAGAGAAGCCAATTATGGTCTTATCATATTTTGGAAAAACATTTTAGGTGAGATGCGATGCAAGTGGATTATCTATTGGAGCAGTCTTGAGTCAGGACAATAAGCTAGTCACTTATTTCAATGAGAAACTGAATGATGCCAAGAAAAATTATTCCAAATATGACAAGGAATTTTATGTAGTTATTCAAGATTTGAAAAAATGGAAAGACTATCTAATTCCTAAATAATTTGTCTTGTACAATGATAATCAAGCTTTGCAATTTATTACTAGGCAAGAAAAGATGAATCAGAAACATGAAAAATGGGTAGAATTTATGCAGAATGTTACTTTTGTTATCAAACACATTGCTGGAACTGCTAACAAAGTTGCAGATTCTTTGAGCAGGAGGAGTTTGATTGTACATGAATTCCAAGTGGATACCTTAGGGTTCGAACACCTCAAGGAGATGTATAAAGAAGATGCAGATTTCAAAGAAGCTTATGAGGGATCCAAGAATCCTTTGTTGGGAGACAAGAGCCCATGGAATGAATATTTGATCCAGGATGGATTACTGTTCAAAGGAAGCCAATTATGCATTCTGAAATGCTCAATGAGAGACAACCTACTGAAAGAGAAACACAATGGAGGTTTAGCTGGACACTTTGGTCATGATAAGACGCTTGTGTAGTTGAGAAATTAGTATTATTGGCTGAGCATGAGATCATAAGTGAAAACATTCATGAAAAAATGCATAATTTGTCAGTATGCAAAAGGAAGGCAACATAACACTGGTTTTTATCAACCATTACCAATTCCAGAAAGGTCGTGGGATGCAATCAGTATGGATTTTGTTTTGGGATTGCCTATAACTAAAAAAGGGAGCGATTCTATATTTGTTGTGGTAGACAGATTCTCAAAAATGACACATTTCATACCATGCCAGAAGACAAGTGATTCTACACACATCACCAATTTTTTTTCCAGAGAATTAGTAAGACTACATGGATTGCAGAGAAGCATAGTTTCAGGCAGGGATGCCAAATTTGTACGACACTTTTGGAGGAATCTATGGAAGAGGATGGGGATGAATTTAACCATTAGTTCAACATATCACCCTCAGACAGATGGAAAGATTGAAGTAGTAAACATAAGTCTGGGAAACATATTGAGAAGTTTAGTCACTAAGCAAGGTCGACAATGGGATCAGATTCTGGCACAAGAAGAATTTGCATTCAACAATTCAGTGAACAAGAGCACAGGAAAAAGTCCATTTGAAATTGTGTATGGTATACAACCAAGAGGGATTACAGAGTTGAGAGATTTGAATCAAGATGAGTTTAGAATTGCTAGAGTAGAGGATTTTGCAACAGAAATGCATAAACTCCATGACAGAGTCAAAGAGCAGCTACAGAACAACAGCCAGAAATACAAGAGCAGAGTTGATCAAAAGAAGAGAGAAGTTCAATTCGAAGTTGGAGATGAATTTTTATCTCATTTGAGAAAAGAGATATCTCCAAGAGGAACATACAACAATTTAAAGATGAAAAGGATAGGACCATGCAGGATTCTCATAAAATTTGTAGCCAATGCTTATGAGACTGAGTTGCCAGACTGTTGGGATATCACCAATATTCAATGTTGTAGACCTGTATCCTTACATCATAGATATAGCAGGGGAATCAGGTGATCATAAAGACATTCAGTGGGAAGAGCAATTTCCCACAATAGAAAAACCTCAGATTGAGAAAATCATTGAATAGAGGGATGGAAATAAGACCAGGAGGAAGACATATCCTGACTATTTAGTGAAGTGGAAATATCATCCAATGGAAGATGCAAGTTGGTTCATAGAACCTGATATTTTGTAGCATGGAAAGATAGTGCAGGACCTCATGGATAGGAGTCCATGAAAGTTTTTAACCAGAGGAGTATGATGCAGGAGCATCTCCTTCAAAGTCAACAATGCATGCGTGGAGGCAGATGAATGACATCTCAACAATGACATAATTTCAAATCGAGCATTTAACTCAGAATTTAATCAGTTGTTGAGATATTTTGGTAAAAATCATTTTAAAATGTAGCTTTTTTGTAAAGTCTTGAAGGACTGTAAAAAATTGCAGATGTGGAGTTTCAACTCTATCTGGAAATAACTAGTAGTTATTGTAATAGGATAGAGTAGGTAACAACTTTGAATTTGAGATGATAGATTTCAGATAGGATCAGAGAGCTCATGGGGCTGGTCCTTAGATATTTCATTTTTTCATTATAATAGATAAATATGGATAGATAGGTGAGATATCAGTAGAGAAGAGTAGAGTAGAAGAATGATGGTGTAATTTCGTTTTCATGAATGAATAGAACAGACAGAAATTGTCCCAAATCCTTGGACTATGTTCATTTCATGTGTGATTGAATGAATGTTATTCTGTGTCTATGAGTTAATTCATTTCGTTCATGTATGATTGTTCAAGAGATTGAATGTATGAGTTCATGACGAATTTGGATGAGTTTCAATTGTTTATCTTCTGATACTTGTATGCAAGGTGTGCATATCGAATGCAAGGAGTGTGTCAACTGAGTCTCAAATTGATTTAGAGAGATTCATAGAGAATCAAAGAAACTCAGACCAGGTGTAAGGCATGCATAATGTCTAGAAGCCAATGAGCTTCAAAGAACCAACGTAGAAGAATGCTAGGTGAGCAAGAAGGTTTTCTTTTCAAGAAAACACTTCAAACTGAGTTATTCAAAATCCCGAGAACGCAAAGTGTGTGTGGGAGGTCAAAATCCTTTCAAGGATAGAAGCTCAGAAGAGATAACACTTTTCACGAGTGTTGATGAGATCCTAGAGATGGATTCATCAGGAGAAAAAAGGTTTGGAACCTTTGGAAAGTGAATAAATCTTCAAGGAATAGAGATATCAGAAGCTCAAGAGGAAGAACGACCGTGATTGTTGGATCATAGGGAAGAAGATAAAAAATCGTCAGATCAAGAGGAAGTGCACAAGCCTTATCACTTCATGTGTAGAGGAGAGAGAAGTTATTGGAGTTGAAACTTGATATTCCTAGAGTCCAGAACCTTGAAATAGAATCTTGACCATCCGATCAACAGAATAGATCTGAGCCGTCAGATCATTGGAAGCGAAGACTAAGCGTCAGATTGCCTGGAGGAATGATAGTCGTTGGTTTCTGTAAGCTCAGGAGGGAGAGTGGTTTGAAACTTGAGATTCCTAATGTCTGGAGCCCTGAAATGCTGAAGCGAAATCTCAACCGTCCGATCGATCAAGTGTGAGCCTTCAAATATCGCGAGTGCATAAAGAGTCAAGTTTTAGACTTGAACCTCCCGGAGCATGGAGAGTCAGAGAGCTGGAGCATATCTAGACCATTGAATCTAGGAGGGTACGTGTCATCAGTTTGAAATATCTGGAGGAAAGTGAAAGTTGAGACTTGAAAATCCTAGAGTGGTAATAGTCGAAGAGCCGCAAGTCGTTTATCTGGGAGGAGACACTTGTCAACAGATCTTGTACTCTGGGGAAACGTTGGAGTGAATTTTTAGTCTGAGAATTTAGATCGCTAGAGTGTGGAGACCCGAAGTCCAAAAATAAGATCTGGACCATTGTATTCAGAGGGAAGTGGCACAAATATGTTAATTCTGGGTAAATCCACGAAGAAATCCTCGATTGTTGGATCAGGGAGGACACACATCAGTGGATCTTAGACTCTAGGTAAAATTCATGGGGAAAAAGAGATTTGAGATTTGAGATCTCAGAAGTCTGGAGACCCAGAGGAAACCTCGACCGTCAATCGAGAAGGCGGTTGTTGGACTATTGATCTAGGTTGAATGGTCAACCACCCAAAGTGAAATAAATACCATTGATTTATGAGACAGGTATCTGTAGATCACCAGTTCCAAAAATTTGGAGTACATAAGAGAGATGAGTTTGAGATTTAAAACTCCCGGAGTCTGGAATTGCGAAGAGAACCGTTGATTCAGAGGGAACTGATATGATCCATAGATAATAAGGACGTAGATTCTAAGCTTTGATTTGGATGTTATCGTCAATATCACGAGATTGATGATCTCATGTCGTTGCAGGGAAAGAAGTTGCGAGGAGATTAAGGAATCGAAGGTGGTCCGTAATTTGAACTGTGGTTCCATCTGGAGGACACGTGTAGGCTGGAGAAGCATTACAAACCCAAAATCAGTTTGACCTCAAACCACTTGTGACCACACCCGTAATCACATGGTCATAGCCCCAGGTCATATCAAGAGAGAGCCTATCTGAAAGGGAGCTAATGCCGACACTCTGAGTTTTTCCAGAAGAGAGAAAGGGAAGGTCATGGGTTGCTGTCAAACCTACACCAGGAAGCCAAGGGGGCCTGTGTTTAGATACATAGGGGGACCTTTAAGGTTCCAAAGAGTATTTCAACTCGAGAATTAGAGATCCAAGAATGAGAGGTCACGCAACCCTATGGGGGAGTAGGGGGGCAACATCAGATTTCTCACTTGAACCTCATGTACATGGTAAACCCTTCATGTGCTCCACATGGAAAAAACCCATAATATACATGGTAACCCATATCCCCTCTCCTTTTCTTGTGGTAGAATCCTCCAGTGCCCCTTTTAGAATAAAATGTCCCATATTAAATAATATACAATGAATCCAAATATCAAAATCAATTTCCCATATTTTGAGTCACATCACATTATTATTTCAATTCCTTACACATTTAGAAGAGAATAATTAATCTCAATCTTACTTTCTTTAAATCTAAGAGTAATTATTATATTACTTGCTTTAAATATGAGAAAATTCAAAAGGTTAAGATCTGAGAATCCTCTAGTTAAAGAGGTGAAATTTCTAAGTTTCCTTAAAACCATTAGGTCTTTTTTGCATTTTGAAATTCACATTGTAGACTAATTACACAATTTGGACTTGGAAGAGTTTGGTGACATGACTTTGGCCAAAGTTTAAAGATCTTAGCCCAAAAATAATAAATTGTGTGCAACAAGGTTACCCCTTTGTCTCAAAACCTCCCATACTATCAACGCATGCATATATTATAACCATGTCAAATTTCAGTGCATACAAGCATAATCTAAAAAAATTTCAATGTTAGCCCCATTCACATGTCACTCTGTGCGGAGTCAAATTAAAGAATAATTTCCACAAATTACAACCTTGTAATGGTGTATATTTAGAGAAACCAAAGGCGTTTGTGGATATTTCCTTCACGATATTGCTCACACGAGATGTGTCCCTCGAAGGGATCTATCCATCTAATCTCATTATACTTACACATGGAAATTCTTTGAAACTAACCTGGAAGGGATTCTGTAGTGTGATGGGTCAGTTGTAATGAAGCTTGAAATGGGAGAAATCAATGAGGGCTGACACACCTTTAAACTAAAAATAATTGGTCAAGGATTATTTAATTTATTTATAAATATATTGCCTTTCAATTTTTAATAAAATTGATTTATTTATGACCTTATTGGCTTGGAAATTTAAGAAATTTAAGGGGTCATCATTCACGCAGGTTTATATTCTCACATAAATAATTGGTGTAAAGATGTTAGTATAGATTTTTATTTCAGAGTTAAGGCCAATTCTATATTACCCATGGATTAAGAATGTAGTTGAAATACTTTATGAATTGACTCTTTTTAGTGGTTCATTTTGGTAAGTTGGAAAATATTGAAAAGTATACAATATTAATGTCAATATATAATAGCCTTAGATGTATGAGTAGAGAATAAGAGGGGCTATTGTATCACCTAATGGGAAGATGAAAAGTGTCAACTCAAGATTTTATCTATATTTACATTATGAACCTTAAATGAAACCATTATGGGGAGTGTAAAGGTACATCATTTTCCTATCATTAATAAAGTCAACAGTCATTTCCCTCAAATTTGTCTCATGTTTCATTCACTCTATCACCCTTTCATGTTCATGACTTACACTTCTGATGCTAGGATTTCCCTTGCTAGCCATTAATCAATCGAAATTGACCAAAATAAATGATGTGAAATCAAAATTGCAAACTTAGGTTGAGAGATAGGTGGTTGTAAGTGAACATATAGGCTTGACAAGTTAGTCACGAGAATTTGGTTTCCATTAATTTATATGCTTATGTTATTGTATATTCCATTGCATTTCATTGTTTTGCATTGCACATGCATTTAATTAATTCTAGGCCTATATGGGAGATATCGTCTATTGTGATTATGGTGAGATGGTCTCTTAAGGGTTGGAATTTTAATGGTTGTTTTAGTGGTTACCCATTGCATGGCTAGGAGGGTTGGGTGAGAATATCACACTAATATAGTTTAATACACCATGTATTGAATATTTTGTTTCTATTAAGCGAGTTAATGGATTTAACTGTCCAAGTAAATGGAATGACAAGTTATGTGGATGTAAACAAAACATTGGAATTTGTAATTGCTAAGAAAAACAAATGTAACATAATGTATCATCACATGAATATGAACTTGTTTAAATTATCACAAGGGACAATTAACAAAATTTTAGGTTTCAACAACATATTCTATTTGTTTTCTTTCAAAATAATTAAAAATTAATATTATATTTTTTCTACGGTAAGTTAGAATAACCGAAACTTACAAGTTTTTACTAAATACTATAAAACTACTCAAAAATTAATATGAAGAGTAATTAATATAAAATATACATTAAAAATTGTTTCTTTATATATATTATTGAATCTTTCAAGAGCAAAATTGCATTCATGAATCATTTCCACCTTTCGATAATATTCAATCATGTATATGAACTATAACATCTACATCATATTAATTTATCATGATATTCTTGCAATGTTGTTTTTTTGGCATCCATGCCAAACTATAGTATCAATTAAAACAAATCCAAGTTTTTTTGTCCTCGTCATAATACGAAGATAACAATGATGACAAGTACAGTGATGGATAATTTCATCTCCTTCACAGTTAGGTTCTAATTTTGTCATTTGATTATCGAATTCTTTGTGTGAGTCATATTTAAGTCTCGAAACCATCCCATACTATCAACACATGCATCTACTATAACCATGTTGAATTTTAGTGCATAAAAGAACAAACTATTTTTTTTTTAATGTTGGCCCCATTCACAAGTCACTATGCATGGGGTCAAATTAAAGAATAATTCCCACTAATTGGTAATTAATGGACAACCTTGAAAATTGTTAGATGAACCAAAGTTAAAATTGGAGATGATAGTATAAACCTGAATGAGCTTCTCTTGGTTTCAAGAATAATATATTCTCTACTGAATAAGGACAACCACGTGAAGGTGGAAGCTCATATGGCCCCTCCCCCCTCACATCACTCTCAATTCCCCAATACCCAATTTATTTGTACTATAAAAAATTTGAATGCAACATAGCAAGAATCAAGCATAGAAACTAAGAAAACAAAAATTCAAGGTAAATGAAAGAGAACAAATCAACTAAAAACATATAAATACATACCTCCTACATTTAAACATTTTGATATCATTAATCTTCTTATTCATCCAATTCAACATCCGTGTCATCCGCTTCAGAATTGATGTTGTAAGGATTGGCCATATCAAAATCATCATCAATGTCATAATTTCCAATCATATCATCGTCTATATCATCATCAAGAACATTGTCTCATATATTTGGTTCCACTTCTTCAACTTCTTCATCTAAAACATCGTTGATATCATCTTCATCTAGAACATTGTCTAGAACATCTCCTTAACTTCTATGACGTCTTCGTCTGACACATGAACCAACTTCTCCTCTACATCATATTCTTCTTCAATATCATCTTCTTCCACTACATTATACTTTACTGACCTTCATATTGGATCATATCTAACAACATATGATCAACCCCCTCTACCAGGAAACTCTGAGTAAAATACTTCTTTGCATTGGATTGGAAGAATATAGGGCTATGATCCTAGCTCAAAATTCCTTGTATTAACCATGGTAAATCCATTAGCATGTTAATTAACAGTTCTATCGGGATCATGTTCGTTCATTTGTAGTCTATACCATTTGATGTCGAACAAAACTACATTGAAGGATTTAAAGTCACACTCGAGTATATCATAAAAAAAAAAACCATAGTATCATTTTTTAGAGAAATATTATTGATTAGTTATATCATATAAATATAAATATATTTTAAGAGAAAAGGGAAAAAAGGGTATTAAAAGGGGGAAAAAGGGTATTAAAAGGGAAAAAAAAAGTATATAAATATATTTTAAGAGAAAATTATATTATTCGTTCATTATATCATATGAGGAAAAGGTTAAATTATAAAAAGAAGTATATAAATATTTTTTTTCAGATTCCAAAATTTTTAAGTAAGAAGGTTAGCCATAAAATTAAAATAAACAAATATAAATTAATATTCTTTTGACCACATAAAAATATAAAGGGGAGATAAAAGTACAAAAGGGAGTTAAGGATAAGTTATCAAAGTCTTATTAAATTTTACGTATTCATTTCCTTATTATTTATAAGAAAGGATTATCAAAGGATATTAAAAGAAAAAGAAAACATATATCTATTTTAAAAAGAATTAAAAAGGGGATAAAGGATTATTTTGTTATTAAAAAATGGATTTAATCATAAACAAAGGAAGGTTTATACATAAAGGATTTTCAACACTTATTTTTGATATATTAAAAGTCAAAAAAATTGTTCAAGGAAAAAATATTAATGTTGTAATTTGTTTGTACAAGAAGGAAAATTACATCAGTGTTGATATTGCCAATCAATTATCAATTTTAGAGTCAAATATAATCGAAAAGAACTTTGAAAAGACACAAATTAAGAATCTACAAGTAACAATTGATAGTTATAAATACATAACTGAATTTCATGTTACATAAATGACTCAACCTGATGTTGGTATAATTCTTGGTGTAATGTGACTAGCAACACTAGGTACTTTCATCTTAAATGTGGAAAAAATGTTTTTTATGTTTTATTATAAAAATAAAAAATTACACTCCAGGACATAACAGTGACATCATATTCAAAAGTTCCATCATTAGAAGATTTAAAAAATATTTCAAAGTTGATCAACCAAAATGATCAAATGACAATACAAAAAAATCAAGAAGAAGTTGACAAGTTTTTTCTAATAAAGAGGAAGAAATTTGTCATCTCAAGAATCAAAATCAAAGCTTGAATGCTCAAATCAAGAAATTAAAGAATAAAAATAAAGGTGATCAAAAGTTAGAACAAGCTAATCAAGATTTTAAGAAAAAAATACTTGAAAATGATGATGAAATTTGTCACCTTAAAAGTCATCATCAAGATTGATCAAACCAAATTAAGAGGTTAGAATATGAAAAAGATTTGCAAAAAAAAAATGTCCCATAAAATTGTGAGTACAAGATCAATGGTAGATAAAGAAACAATGATTGAGCCTATGGAAATAGAAATGCTTCCAGTTAAGAAAATCCAAACTTCAAAAAAAGGAACAAAATCGATCTAGTCGAATCACTAGAAGTATCAAAAGTTGAAGAAAGTTATCTCAAACAAAATTCACAAGAAATTAAGATGCCTTATCATCATCCAAATCACAAGGATCGTTACAACCAACAACAAGATCAAGAGAAATACAAACAAGTTTCCATGAAAGTAGATTTGGGATGGACCACTCCTGAGAAGATGCAACATATTACTTCATGAATTCAAAGATTATATCGTTTTGTTTCGTCAAGTGTGGAAACTACAAAAACAAAATTATGAGAAGACAATTCGAGATAAAACAAGAGATAGGTATTCTCTAATCATGATTTGAGGACAAATCATTTTTAAGGGGAAGGAAATGTTATGAACACAAATAGATAGAAATATATATAAATAAATAATAATTAAATAATAATAATAATTAATACATCATAAACTAAAAGACATGTTTGTTCATAAAAGGGAAACCCTGTGAGGGTATATAAGTGGGCCCTCAATCTCATTGTAATCATCTAATATCATCTATCTTTTATACAATATTTCACATATAATAAGTTACCATCATATATCTTCATAATAATGGATTATGCAATAAGACTAAAAATAAAATAAGTACGATATACATAAAAACAAAAAGTCAAATATATTATCAATTTTTTGCATCTACTTACATGTCACTTTCCTCATTCTACCCTTCCCCAATAGGTGCTCCCATTCAAATTTGTTGATGGAGTTGACATCCCAAATGCGATCCACATTAATACTTGCAATTATTTTAGGAAGATATTGAGTAATATAAACCATGGTTTGATATACCATATATTCCTCTACCATAGAACCCTCATGACATTCTCTTTGTCTAACCAAAGCCTTCAATGATTTCATGTGCCTCTCAACCATGCACATTGACCTTGTGTGTATAGGTCCACACTTTTCAATCTCCTCAACTTGGTTTACGAGGTAGTGTTCTTGTGCATTTAAAAATATCAGAGGTAGATACTTTTTCATTTCACACATTAGATGAGGAATTTTTAAACTCCAATACCTATATCTTCTTTATAGATTTCTTTAGATGACAACCATATACAAATGATGCAAGAAAATCACATGTTCCAACAAAAAATATATGCAGTACTACATTACAAGTAAAACACATGTAGTGAAATATAATTTGTACAATGAATTGAAAACATTACACTTTGCATATAAATCTTCACTTACCTCATGTATTACCCAAGATCATATCTAACTTGTTTGACATTGTTGTCGAATTTTTCTGGGAGATATAGAGGTAGAACATACTGTAACATAAAAAATGAATCATTATTTAGTCCCAAATTGGTAGATTAAAAAAAAATATGAACAAGATGTTTCACCAATATAGAAATATATACACCAAAATAAATACCTTAATCAAGGTATGTCAATCATGAGTTTTTACCCAACCTAATTCACCTTTGTTTATAAGTATATTCTTTATGTTTGTAGAAAATCTAGTGGGAAATTCAATTTTTTCAATAACCTCTTTTACACCCTTTCTTTGTTTCTCTGTCAATAACCATGGAAGGGCACTTATATGTTGGTCGTATGCATCACTATTTGAATTGATCATACTTTGCATTGAATTATTTTCCTCAATGTCAGTACAAATCTTGACAATTTTTTCTATCACCACTTCCATCTAAGATTCACCATAATGTTTCTGTTAGATTATTCTTGATGTGCATTGTGTCAAAAAAATGAACAATTTCTAGGTGCTCATAGTAGGGGAGCCTACTAAATTGTATGGGATAATTTTTCATTCCTTGTGTAAGTGTCCCATTATTAATTCCTTCATGATGACCTTCAAGGTGAAGCATATTAATTAAAGATATTACAACAATACTTGTCAATTAGTACAATGAACAAAATGCAATAAAAAAATAAAATATTACAAACATTTCATGTATGATACATGAACGATTTGATCTAATATACCTGGAATATTTATATTATATTGCAATTGCCATAGACGAGGTGTCATTCTTCATGTTTTTAATCCATACTTTTCTTTACCATTGAAAAGATGCTTCTTGGTACTTCGATACCTATGGTTCTTAGAGAGGAAGTGCCTATAATCATCAAACACATCCTTTACTAAACTTCTTGAACAACGAGATTTCATCTTAGGACCACAAACTGGACATGGAAATTGACCCTTTGTTTGAAGACCCACAAGAGATGGATTATATTTTATATCAATTATTCTAAGTATGTTTAATGAAGGGATTATATAAAAAACATGCATGATATGAACTTCATAAAATTAAATTCTATTAAAGTGTAGTGTAACGTTATATTATACCATAGAAATTTGTTATCCCTGGGGAATTGTGAATTTTCCATACAAGCATTGCATGGAATTTAAATTCCATTTGCGCACCTACTAGTCTAGAGATATCATACACAGTGATGCCCTTCCATAATCTAGTAACTCGTGAATAAGAGGCTTGATATATACATTCATATCTTTGATTTGGTACTTACATAATTGATTTAACATACAATACATAATTACTACATATATGAGTAAATAAAAAAATATCAAACATAATTATAAGATTACATAATTGAACATTTATGAGTAAACAATAAAATATAAGACATAATTATGAAACAAACAAGAAAAATGAGATGTTACCTTGTTAAAAACAATTATCCTAAACAAATACTTGGAACAATCATAGCCTACATTATGTTCTCTCTCTTTATTAACATCCATGGAGAAATGTTATCGTTGATAACAAAAACATACCATATTGAGTAAGTAGATCTGAGCTCTCCAAATGGATTGATACCATTAGCTTCCAATGAAATCCTAATATTATGAGCTTCATCTTTAAAATTTGGCCATATTTCCTCTATATTCTTAAATGCAGATCCATTGACAAGAATTCAAAGAACACCATCTTTACTTCTATTCTTTTCATGGTAATCCATAAGTTGTGCTATGGTTTTTCACCTGAACAATCACTACAAATGTGGAATTATGGGAATATAACAAAGAGCCTTGCGAGGCACTTTTTTGTTACTTGATCGGTTTGATATCTACTAATTTGACATTTTTTGACATTCTTCTTTCGACGCATGTTCTTCATAATATAGAATATGATCATCAAGACATGCATGAATAGCTTGATACTCCATTCCAATATATTTCATAATGGAATGCAAATCTTGATATGTGCGGCATAAAACATTTGATGATGGTAACACAAATTAACCTAACAATATACAACGTAAAAAATCAATACTCGTTATTATAAAGAATATTAATTGTACATATTGCATCCAAATTTTATAGTTGATTGAATAACAATAAAAATAGAGGAAATAAGAAGACCTTTATCATCATGTACTAAGTGTGACAAAATATATTACATACCTTAGCAGTTGTGTCACATAAGTGTTTGACAAACCATTCATAACATTTAAGTTCACCAACAAAAATATAGCAGAGAGAAGACTTGTTTTGGAGCCTTCATAATTAGGTTGACTTGCCTTATCAAGTACATGCATATCAAAAACACCATCAAGTTGGCCGTCATCATTATCCATTCCAACATTATTAAATGTCTCTTGGATAAATATATTTTCCCTATCTTCTTCAATTGTGTTATTAGCATCAACATATTCTTCCATAGGATCATTAACTTTATCTTCAATATTTGCTCCATGTTCCTGAACAAGAACTTGTACAAACTTGTCTTCCTCCACTAGAAGTTCCCTAGGGCATCGTTCCATTATAATTACAAACAATCAAGTAATATTAGTGAATATAAAAAATATTAAAAGGATACAAACATTTACAAATATAATATAGTAAAACAAAGAAAACAAAGACAAAGACATTCAACCAGTGTGGCATATCCACTTTCCATTAGTGATTTCTATTTAAAAACCCCTAACCCGACCTAACCCCTAAATCCCTAACCCTAAACATCTAACCCCCACTCCCTAAAACCCTATTAACCTCTAAATCCCCTAGTAGGAACTAAACCCCCTAAATCTACCTTAACCCCTAACCCCTCAACCACTAAGCCCTAATATTTCCTTATTAACCCTTAAACCATTAAAATATTAACCCCTACCCCCTTACACCCTATACCCCTAAACCTTAAAACCCTTAGCTAAAACTCAACCACACCATGGTTTCTCATTCCATAGAAAGAACATTGATAATAATATCAATATTGGAATGCCTTATGGCCTCTCTTCTTGCAACAAAAATAAATGACAAAAGACTTCTTCATTGCATACATTTTCTTGTTTCCCTTGTACATTTTGGCTCTCTTTTTGGTCTTCCAATCATTGGAACATGATAATATTCTTGATACACCTTTATCGTTTCCTTCTTAGATCCTACACAATGAGTTTAAGGATGGTGACCTAACACATTCTCGACCTTCATCATCTTTTTGGGTCAGTTCCTTCTCCATAAATACCCTACTTGGTTCTTGGTGCTTCACAAAGATAATATTATTATTTCTGTTGGCACATCTTTTAACCATTCTTTGTTGTAGAGGTGGCTTGCATGCTTTCACTTTGGTCTACATATTTCCTTGGGTTGTGTTAGAGTATTCACTCTCTTCCACTACTCCACCAAGATACTAAAGCCCAACATGAAATGACATGGTATCTATCTCTATGGTATTATTCATGCCTTGACCATTATTGCCTTGAACATATAATACTACAAAGTATAATGGCCACAAAACAATGATCAATTGTGAAACTATATTTTTGTATATTTTAGTGCTTTAAGCATGAAAATAAAAAACATCAATTAGATTCTTTAACTACAATGACACTAAATAGAAATACAAATATAGAAAAGACACACACATTAATGGGCATAATGTTTTACCCTAGAAATCAATATGAGAAAACCAATAATTAATGAAGGACTGTGCTTTTTGTCTTCTTATATTATGGATATTACAATATAGGTTACACAGTTTTGCAAGATTAAAACAATGCTATGAGACTCTTCAGTATTATATAGTCCTATACAATATGAAAAATGATATTTGATTTATATTTCATTTAATTTATGGAATTCAACATTTATATTTCATTAAGGGGTTTATCTACTATTCACATCATCACAAAAAGAGATTGCAAGATAAGATATTGGTCACATCCTTGACTAGGATGCATAGCCATTGGTCCAACATTTTACTTGGAGGAAACAATAGTGGATGTGACTATAGTGGGTGTAGTGGTGAGTGAAGGTGAAACAACACCACCATGTGCAAGTGGCGTTAAATAGGTCAGGTACTCTAGCCAATGGCTACAATCACCAAGTGTTGAACCAGTTTATAGATACATGATTTAATAATCCAATATTAAATATAACATACACATGTGCATCTTGTAAATTTTAGAAACAACTATCGATGTGACTAAAGTAGATACATTGTTGGATGTGTCTACCATAGAGTGAGTAGCCCATAGTAGGAGGGGAAGTCAAAACATCCACACACACACCATAAAGGGAAAACAATGTGAAACAAATTACTTAACTAATTATAAATTGAATAAAATTAAAACATATCATTATACATACCTCACTTACAAATACACCATGGGAAATATCTCCTAAAAGACCATGGAAATTATAGCCACAAAACATTCATGGATGTGAATAACAACTACAAACCCTGGTATATGATAATATTCCCTCACTACTAGATGTTTCTATGCCCAAATGGGAGTTGATGGTCCTACCCCACTAGTATATGATGACACCATATAGTCAATACCTCAACACATGTGTCATGACATACCATCATTTGTGTCAACTGGAGCAATTATTCTTGTGTTTGTGGAAGCAACTCCTATGGAAGTGGGAATTCCAACAAGGTCAAGGGATTAGGTATTTTTCATCTCGGTGCCTCACATTGGGTCATTTGTGTGGAATATCCAAACAAGCATCATGGAATTCTAAGAGATGAAAACAGTTAACAAGTTTCCCAAAAACACACTCTGCATACATTTTCCTCAAGAAACATAGTGGGATTTCCCTATTGTTGTGAGGTCGCATATTAAAAGCCATGTATTACCTATCCATCAAATTATCAATAAATGGTTGATAAGTGCACCATTTGATATATATATGAGGTATGATAGTGTTTGAGATTTAAGCTATATGAGGGCCTATGAAAAGGGAAAATATGTTCTCTAGTTTTCTACTCTTTAGTTATTTTCTTGCAATATTATCCAAACCATCTATACATTTAGGATAAATTTCTCTCTATAAGAGGTAATATTGATAATGCCTCATTTTCTTAAGTAATTATATCAATAATTTCATCTAACATTTTGGCAAGTAACCATCCAAGTGGGTATATATATCTCAACATTCTTAGGTTGGCTATCACTATATTAGGATTTTTGCATTATATTCCATTGATGGTGGGGCATTGTCTTGAGGGTTTACATTATGAATTTATAGGTTTGGGATTTTGGAAACCATTTATAACAACTACAATGAGATATTTTAAAAAAATATAAATGAATATAAACCAAAATTCAGCAATAAACATTAATTGCAAAGAATAATAAATGGGCTTTATACCACCTACCTCACAGAGCTTACTACCCACCAACAATCCCATATCTCAATGCCACTTTATTTAGATAATTTGAAATCCATGAGCTTGTAGAAGTGTAATATCCAAAATAGTGGTTGCATTTTGGGCTTATAAATGAGGAAAAAAACATGCAGGATATGAACAATGAAGTACACTAGTGGAAAAAAATTCTTTTTATTTTATAGCAAAGGAATTCTTGTTCATTCCTTTTGTATACAACTTTTTAATGAAATAAAAAATGCACACGTATTTTAGTGAAGAAAAATATTAAGTCTCCTTGTTTGACTGAGGTTCTCATAAATTTTGATTATTGTGAGCAATTTCTAATGTTGAAACATTGTTGTTCTCATTAATCTCCACGTAGCCAATGCATTTCACACTTCACACTTGAAACATTGTTGTTCTCATTAACTTTTTCATTTTATTATTGAATTATTTTTGTGAGTCGTATTTGAGTCTCGAAACCCTCCCATACCATCAATGCATGCATATACTATAACCATGTCAACTTTCAATGCAAACAAGCACAAACTGCAAAAATTTCAATGCTGGCCCCATTCATAAGTCACTCTGCTCGGGGTCAAATTAAAGAATAATTTCCACTAATTACAACCTTTTAATGGTGCCATTATCATGAGTACACATAGGAAAAATATTTTAATTTATAGGGTCTATGTGGTGGTTTTATACCTTGTGCATGGTTTGGGAGTCCTAAAGCGTATTTTATGCCTTAAGACATTTATAGTTCCTCCTCATACCATGTCCATGACTTGGAGAAACATACCCATTACACCCTTTACCCCTAAAATCTAAACCCCTTAACCACTAAACCATACCCTAAACCCTAGTTAAAATATACATCCTATGTATACTTCTTCCCTTCTTAACTTACTCTCTATTTGTTATGTTTACGTAGAATATATCCATAAATAAAAAATAATACATTATTTTTCTTCTACATTTAACATATAAATGCTTACAAAAAAATGTGAAATATAAAGACATATAATGAATAACTTACCAAGGGACGATATTCATACCCGCCTTCAAGGTGGCCATACTCACTACAATGTTTTTTAGTTTTTTTTTTTATTAAAAGTATCCTATTATACCCCCTTCATTTTTTACAATGACTATAACATTTTCGATCACCCAAATCCTTGACCAATACAGATCTCAAGTTTTGACCTTGTCCTCCTAGAGGAATGTTGTGTGACATTTTTCCTTACCAAAATTTTGTAAATGTGTTGAAACTGCACAAAATAGATCTAGCTATAAAATACTACACACATTTGCAGAGAGAAATTGAGAAAGAAGAAGAAGGAGAGAGAATGGAATAATTCTCGTTAACCATATTCCACACTCAAAGAGTGAATACTTTACAATAGATATAGGCTACATGAGTAAATAATGTTCCATAGTAGTGATCTAGAGATATCTAGACACTCACTGACAAACACTGGAGTGAACTCCCACCTAGTCCTAGTTAACTGATCCATGCAATCATCAGTTGACTGAGACACATGTGTGGAAGTGCGAGAGACACATGCCACTCATGGTGACAAAACCGAGGTTTCCATGCATGAGTTACTTCCACTAGTATAACTGAGTGTAATTGACTCTGAACTGAACAGGAATGTCCTATTTTGTAGGGAAATATTCTCTAAAGAGAATATTCTCATCTAAGGAATCATTCTCAACATTGGACTGTAAAACTTAGAAAAATAATTATAGGTGAGTATGTAATATCTCCAACACCCCCCCTGAACACTACTATGGTGTACATGATGAATGGGTCCTAGCAACAAAGGACATGTTAGGTACCCATTTTACAATGCATATAAGAATGAAACATTGAAAAAATGAGGAAAGAGGGAAAACCTCATGGGAAACTCCCCCCCTCAAATTACAATGCATAAAAAAAATGAGAAGGAACAAAAAAAACAATTGCTAATCAACCATGTCCTTCACTCCAAGAAGACCTCACAATTGTGCAAGTTTGTGCTCGTTGAAGATTTTGTTGAAGATGTAGATGTCTGTACAGATCTGATGAAGTATATGCATAGTTTATATGTCCACACATATCCACTTTCTCT
Source organism: Picea engelmannii (assembly GCA_009831015.1). Taxonomy (NCBI): domain Eukaryota; kingdom Viridiplantae; phylum Streptophyta; class Pinopsida; order Pinales; family Pinaceae; genus Picea; species Picea engelmannii. Next base: position 538,776 of record ML781198.1, on the reverse strand, counting down.
TCTTATAATGAAGAAGATCCAAATACAGTTTGGATGAAATTTTGAAAACCGTGTGGCCGTTTCCAGAAAAATGCTGAAATTTTGTTGATTTTAAAATGATCATAACTTCACTTCCTGGACTCCATTTCAGACGATGTTTTTTTTTTTAAATCGGATATTTTCCCGAGAAGAATTCAAATATCCAAAAAAATTCTGCAAATTTTTCTCAGAAAATATCATAATTGAGTCTGATGTGCACAGATCCCTTTTTGTCTCCTGAGATGCATGCATTACGCATGGAAAAGTGTCTGCATGTGACCCCTGAGATGCATGCAATATATCTTCCACATGAAATTCAAAAAACAAATATGAAATGGAGTAGAAGTCATCTTCAATTAATGGAATACAAATTTGTGCAAATAGTTTTGTAGAATACTCTTCATAATAAGAGGCTTGATCTTTTGATGGCTTCTCTTCTGGCTATATCTATTCAACCTCCTGCATGAAATATTTACAATATTCTTTATTCCCAAATAGAACCTCCAATCTGGTCCATAATTCATTTGGAGTGAAGTCTTGTGATACATCACATACTTGGTGGAGAGTTTCTGGAGAAATAGACAAGCAAATAAATCTTATGGTCATATATTTTCTATTGAGAAAGTCATTTTTCTCATCGGTGGAATCAGGATCTACTTCCATTACCATGGTTATTCGGTATAAGCCTCTACTTCTGAGAAGAACTAGAATCTTTGGCTTCCACTCCAAATAGTTATGAGGCGTGAGAAGTATTATCAGTGAGTAAAACATATATTCCATCTTCTCTGCGTTCTTCAATCTTCAATACCTGCAAAAATAATTTGGTGTAGCTTTTTCTTAGTAGTCCGTCAGCTCTGATACCATGTAAATGTCTTGAACCTGCATAGAATAAATCTAGCTCGAAAATACTAGACACATTTACAGAGAGAAATTGAGAAATAAGAAGAAGGAGAAAAAGAATGGAAGAATTCTCATTAACCGTATTCCACACTCAAAGAGTGAATAATTTACAATACATATAGGCTACATGAGTAACTAATGCACCATAGTAGTGATCTAGAGAGATCTAGACACTCACTAACAGATACCGGAGTGAACTTTCACCTAGTCCTAGTTAACTAATCCATGCAATCATCGGTTGACTGATACACATGTGTGTAAGTGAGAGAGACACATGCAAATCCTGGTGATAAACTGAGGTTTCCATGCCTGAGTGACTTCCACTAGTCTAATTGATTCTAAACTAAAGAGGAATTTCCTATTTTGTAGGTAAATATTCTCCAAAGAGAATATTCTCATCTAAGGAATCATTCTCAACATTAGACTGTAAAACTTAGGAAAATAATTATAGGTGAGTGTGTAATATCTCCAAAAAATTTCAATGATGATCATTATCTTAAAAAATCAACCTCTGTAGTTTAACTATATCTAATACAATTAACAAAATAATTTGTTTTTTGTATTTCGACCTAAAAATATCTCTTGTAACCTCTGCAAACTGTCGCTAGTACAAGAACAAGGTCGAACGACTTTGAACTTTTTAAATTATATATCACTTTTTCTTCAGACTTCCTACGAATGCTGACCAAAGAGACGTTGCTTAAAGGATAAAAATATTGACTTTGTCAATAGTTGGCAAGAAAATCATTGACCCTTTAAATCATCGGATATATGACAGTAAGTAATATGTAACCATCGAATATCTGATGATAAAGACCACGTGATCAAATAGTCAACGAACGTCGAGATTTCTTGAAAAAAATACTAAAAAATGCAAGAAGAATATGATAGTACGGCCAATTTTATCTATACTGTCAGAGTATGTCATCGATTTTTCCATACATATGTAGTAGTGTGTTTTGAAATAGGAAGTCCTACCAAGGGAATAAGAACATGATAAAATATAGTTTGAATTAAATGATAATGAATTGGAATCCATAAAATAACAAGAATAATAAAAAGAAGAGCCTCATACTCCAGTATTGAGGAGATTGGTTCGGAAAAGAAGGAAGCGAGAAAGGTATACTCCACTTGATTTATGTTCAAATATTGATTTGTTTATTATTGATGATGATACTATAATTGTTAGGGAGGAAGTGGATTTAGAGGATGGAAAAATCTAGAAAAAGGCCATGGTGGAAGAAATGACAACGTTGGACAAGAATGAGGCTTGGGATCTAGTGGAGTTGCAAACTGGAAGAAATCTCATTGGTGGCAGATGGGTATTTAAGAAGAAGTTGAATGCATAAGGTAAATTGGAGAAACAAAAATCTCTATTAGTAGAAAAAGGTTATTTGTAGGTAGAGGGAATTGACTTTGGTGAATTTTTTTCTCATGTTAGCAAGTTAACTTCTATAAGATTTATTTTGTATATTTTTTTTACGTTTGATTTTGAAGTAGAAGAGATGGATGTGAAGACAACATTAATACATGGGGATCTAGAATAATAAATGTATGTAAAGAAACCCGAAAGCTTTGTGGTGAAGGGAAATAAAGAGTTGGTATGGAGGATGAAAAAGTCTTTGTATGGGTTAAAAAAATCATCAAGGATGTGGTATCAAAAATTTGATACTTATATGTTGGTACTTGGCTTCACAAGGAGCAAAGAAGATCATGTTACCCAACTTAGATTTCTCGACTTCACAATTCTTCGGGAAATCTAAGTACCCAACATGTACCATAACCAAAATCCCTCATCAATTTCATCATAAAAATATAATTTGTAACTCTGTAATAGACCTGGTGTATATGATCACATACCTACAAACCTTCCTTAACTTTCACAACAAGAGACTAGCATTTTCATGAACCTTTTCTTTAGTCTCACAAGACTAGTTTGGGATTAGTCAACAACCCTAACCTGAAATAATCATAACTATGTACCTGTAATGAATAAATATCTGAAAATAGTACACAATGTTCTTCAGTTTGTTTTATGCAATTCCTCCATGTGTCACTACTTGGAACCTCTCAGAAAACGAGTTATAACAAAAATGGCATACCTAGTTGAATTCTGACTTATTCTAGAGAGAAACCTTGTAGAGTGTTCCTCGCACAGAATGTTTTTTGAATAAATATGAACATGTTGAATAGAATACTATAGACTGTACTCTAACCAAAACATTTGGTCTTACTAAATTTGGATATGTTCTGAATAATTTATGACATTTTTACCCGAAACACCTATTTTAGACTAGTTTCAAAACTAGCCACAACCCCTATTTTCCACAGAGTGTAACTCCAAAAGTACAACGACCCACAAGATGAATTTTTTACCACCAATACTTGGATATGTTTCCTCAATTTCCTATCAATTTCACAGTCTGAATCATTCTAGAAAAACAGTTATTGCAAAAATGGTGAGATGACCTATAAATAACATACCTTAGTGATGCAGGAGCATCGCTCCAAGCCAACTATGCACCAGCCAGCCAACACATCAAGCACGCATTCAATGGAAGGAGAGAGATGCAACCCTCTCATTTTTCAAATTTTGAAAATGTATTAAATGTTTGTAAGACTGGTAGAGCCAAGTCATGCCTTTGAGCATGTTGTAGTTAGAGTCGCCTTAATGGTTGACATGTTGATAGGGATCTAGATCCAATTCGGATTAGATGGCCCATTCAATGTAATTCATTGTAATTAATGAGAGTTGGTGAGGATGGAGGGAAGAGCTCGAGAAGCCCCCTTTTGTAAAAAGATCCTTTGTATATGTAGGAGTTAGTTTGTAGAGTCAGAGGAGTCAGTAAAGAGGGAGAGAAGAATAGAGAGATTAGGAAGAAGAGAGGAAGCCGTGACTCTATTGAAGTACGAGCTCGAACACATTTGTAATTAGACATTGATGTTAATACAAAGCCATTTTTCCTGCATATGTGTTTTCTATGTGTTTATGTGTCTTTTATGAATGTTGTGTGTTCATTCATGCTGTAGATGTATGTTAAGTTCCATCTACAGGAGATAGATAGATTTTCCTATCTGTGAGTTATTTGATTTCAGGTTTGGGTTCTTTGTGGTTTCATGCAAGAGTGCATGATAGAACAATGTGGGTTCTATAAGCCAGTGCATAGAGTGCACTTCTGAATTCTGCAGAATTTAGACAGAGACATGCCAGGAGGGTGCACCAGAGGAAGTCATTAACTCAAGGAGGAAGCCTCAAGGTTGTTGAACACCTTGAAGGAAGAACTGTGAAGAGGAGGGCATAGAGAGAGGACAAAATGTTTGAGGTTCTGTAGAGCTATGCCAGGAGGGCATCGAGGGAGTGCAAGGAGTGCACAGGAGGAACTCTGTTTTGAGTTCAGGGAAGACAAAATGTTTGAAGTTCTATGAATCTCTGCCAAGAGGGCATTGAGCAAGTGCATAGAGTGCACAAAAGGATTCTTTTTGGGTTTTGTTGGAAAGAGAAGTGTCAAGGAGAGAGGTTATAGAGTTTCAGAATACTTTGTTGGCTCAGCAAGGAGTGCTTGAGCAGGAGGCTGCCAAGAGGGTACCAAATTCCCCTTTGAAAGGAGAGAAAAGGGATGAGTTCCTTAGAGGCTCAAGTTCTAAAGCTTAGGAAGGATAGTGTTGTTGTGCACCGAATAAACACAGAGTGAGAAGAAGGTTGAGAAACCATTTGAGGTTTCACAACCAACAAAGCTCAGGAAGGATAGTTTTCCTATAACATAGGCGATATCCAAAAGGATTTGAGCTCATAGAGGGAGCAAAGGTCGAGGCCTTTGAAAACTTGAAAGTCTTCCAAGTCTGGAAGGAGGCGAGAAAGCTTGGGAGAGAGATACAACAGTTGTTGGATCATTGATAGAAGGTTGGATCTGGACCATCGAAGTTACATCCAGATAGCATAAGGAGGGTGCCAAATCATTGGCCAAAAGCCCTTGAGGAGCAGAGGCGGACGGTCATAATTCTTTGTGGAGGAATCGTGAAATCACGAGGACCATATGATCAATGGAAGCTTCAAGGTGGTTAGATGTGGATGAACCCATCACCTTAGGATCTAGGATACATGTGAACCATTGATTGTGCTTTGCGTAAGCCGTTGGATCATTTCACAAATTTGGGTATCATGAGCTGGGAGACGGATACCTTTGCACTACAAACCCACGAGTCGTGAGATCGCGATTCGACCTGAACTGTCGATCGAGGAGGAAGGAGAGACATGAGATTTGGTGCCTCGCTACATCATGTATCATGGTTTTGGAGGGTGAAGGAGTTGCACCTTGATCACTAAAGTCATGAAGTCTTGAGCATTGAGGGCTCGTGCAAACATTTGGCACATACGTTAGGTGGGGACCACATGGTTGACAGGTGGCATAACAGAAAGTGCCCAGAGAAAGGTGGAAGTAGGTGACAGGTGGAGGACACATGTCGCTTGGGAAGGAGTCAACCCATTATTGACTTATCGTGCTTTGGGGATTCGCAAAGGAGGAGCACGAGGACTCAACACTCCAACTCACGAAGTTGCGAGTTGCGAGGGGTTGCTACAGTTAGGCCCTAGCCAGTGGTCACTTGTAGAGGCACTAGAAAGGAAGGATCCATACCCGTATCGCTACATCGTGTATCGGCATTTGGAGAAAGAGGAGTCGAGGGTCTTCGACTCACGAACTCGTGAGTTGCGAAACGTGCTTGCGCTAAGGCCCGGGTTGTGGTCATGTGGGGGTGAAGACTCACACCTGGTGCACATTGTGCAGGTGGGATTTTTGTTAAGGACTTGTGGATTGGATTCATGGGGTTCCAGTGAGGGCCCAAAAGAACTATTTCAGTTCTGCAGATTCGAAGAAGATTGATCCTACTCAAATCTCAGACGGAGGGTCGGGATCTACGTCAAAGTTGGTATCAGAGCAGGAGTTTGCTTGTATATTTCAGGAAAAATAGGAAGCGAGGTGAAGAAGAGCTTGTAGGAAACAGGTAAAGGGTGAAGGTTTTTGTGGGATGTAGCAGTCAAATAGTATAGTCAGGTGGACTATAGGAGATGCTAGAAGTGCTCTCAGCTACAGAGTGACAACAACAAGTTTTCTTGGAGGGAAGACAGGAACAGGAAGATGGTTACTAAAGGCCATGAGTGTGGTGGAAGAGGAGACCACTAACAGATGAGTAAAGTAGATATTGGCAAAGAAATCACTGAGATAAGAGTGAGAATGGAAGAGATTGCACTTCGGGTGCAGCAGAATGCAAAGACACATTGGGTGTATGAATGGCCTCTAAGGAGGAAAGCAAAGTGGCTAGTCAAGAAATTGTTGGCTAGAAGGCAACAAAGACTATTGAGAGGATGGTTGAGGTATGTTGAAAGCCTCGGAGATGAAGAGGATATGGTTCATATCTGTGAACCAAAGACTGGGAAGAATCTCAATGATGAGGAAGGGAGATCGGTTACAGATCTCATGAACTACCAGGAGTGCAAAGATGAATTTTCCAATTGCTAGGTGGGCAATGAAATGAGATCATTGGAGGATTTCATAGACTGTCAGGAGGATAGAAGTGGAAATTCATATTGCCAGGAGGGAAATGGTATGAGGTTAACAGAGGATCTCATAGACTTCCAGGTGGGCAGAAGTGAACTTTCGAGTTGTCAGGTGGGCAATGGGAAGAGATCAACAAAATGTCTCACGTATTTCCAAGGGAGTAGTGGTGAATGTTTAGATTGCCAAGTGGGCAATGAGATGGGATCACTGGATCTCATAGACTGCCAAGTGGGCAGCAAAAAATTACCAAATTCCTAGGTGGGCAAGGGAAAAGAGACGAGACTGTTTGAAGGTCTCATGAACTCAAAGGAGAGTTTGGATCAGGAAGGAGTGCTGACAGGAGAGAATCAAAATAGAATTCTTATCATTGGGGGAATTGAAGTGTTCCTACCAAGCAGCCCAGTTGAGGCCATAGCATGTGTTGCAGATGCAACAACCGTAGGAGGACAGCCAACATAAACTGTCATGGAGGAAGAAACGGAGCTGACACTGACGTTTTCCCAAGTAGCAGAAGATGAGCATTCAACATAATGGCTCAAAATTTTCAACCAAGAAGCTGGACAGGAGATCACTGCAGTACTGGAAGATGTAGAAGAAGAAGAAGAAGAGGAAGTGGACAACATAGACTTTGTTGGTCTATGTGAATAATTGGAAGCCCTGGAGAAAAGGGTGATGGTGCAAAAGTTTCACATCCAACAGGCTAAGTTGGAAGAAGATAGAGGAGCATACTGGCCTGGGAAGCATCTGGAAGAAGGCTTGGCTGAAGAAAATCTGTCAGAAGGTAAAGGGACTGCAGAATTGGAGTCTGCAGCGGAGTGGCCACTCAGCACCACAAAGAGAGATAAAGATAGTAGGGGAGATCGAGCAGATCTTCCCATTGAGAAGACAGAAGTGCAGTAGAGAAGACTGCATACAAAGAGCCAACCATTGGAGCAGCTTGATGAGGTGATTGAGGATATCATGAGGCTAATGTTGAGGTTTGCACAAGAAGCAATCAGCAAAGGAAATATGAGCAGAAGGAAGCCTGGAAGAGTAGCAGGGAAGAAGAAGTAGTAGCAGCAACAACAAAGCAATGGAGCGGATGGATAGCTCCAAAGAACTGTTTGGGATCCAGGTGGATTTCAACAATGATGCTAGGAAGATCATGACCAGGAGCTCATGAATTTTTCACAGTAGAGGAGTATGATGCAGGAGAATCACTCCAAGCTAGCTATGCACTAGCCAGCCAGCACATCAAGCGCACATTCAATGGAAGGAGAGAGACACAGCCCTCTCGTTTTTCAAATTTTGAAAATGTATTAAATGTTTGTAAGGCTGGTAGAGCCAAGTGGTGCCTTTGAGCATGTTGTAGTTAGAGTCGCCTTAATGGCTGACATATTGATAGGGATCTAGATCCAATTTGGATTAGATGACCCATTCAATGTAATTCATTGTAATTAATAAGAGTTGGTGAGGATGGAGGGAAGAGCTCGAGGAGCCCCCTTTTATAAAAAGATCCTTTGTATCTGTAGGAGTTAGTCTGTAGAGTCAGAGGAGTCAGTAGAGAGGGAGAGAAGAATAGAGAGAATAGGAAGAAGAGAGGAATATGTGACTCTATTGCAGTATGAGCTCGAACACATTTGTGATTAGACATTGATGTTAATACAAAGCAGTTTTTCCTACATATGTGTTTTCTATGTGTTTATGTGTCTTTTATGAATGTTGTGTGTTCATTCATGCTGTAGATGTATGTTAAGTTCCATCTGTAGGAGATAGATAGATTTTCCTATCTGTGAGTTATTTGATTTCAGGTTTGGGTTCTTTGTGGTTTCATGTAAGAGTGCATGACAGAACACTACGGGTTCTGTAAGCCAGTGCATAGAGTGCACTTCTGAATTCTATGGAATTTAGACAAAGACATGCCAGGAGGGTGCACCAGAGGAAGTCATTAACTCAAGGAGGAAGCCTCAAGGTTGTTGAACACCTTGAAGGAAGAACTGTGCAGAGGAGGGCACAGAGAAAAGAAAAAATGTCTGAGGTTCTGTAGAGCTCTGCTAGGAGGGCATTGAGCGAGTGCAAGGAGTGCATAGGAGGAACTTTGTTTCAAGTTCAGGGAAGATAGAACGTCTAAAGTTCTATGAATCTCTGCCAAGAGGGCATTGATAGAGTGCATAGAATGCATAGAAGGATTCTTTTCGGGTTCTATTGGAAAGAGAAGTGTCAAGGAGAGACGCTCACAGAGTTGCAGAATACTCTGTTGTCTTAGCAAGGAGTGCTTGAGCAGGAGGTTGCCAAGAGGGTATCAAATTCCCCTTTGAAAGGAGAGAAAAGGGCTAAGTTCCTTAGAGGTTCAAGTTTTGAAGCTTAGGAAGGATAGTGTTGTTGTGCACCGAATAAACACAGAGTGAGAAGAAGGTTGAGAAACCCTTTGAGGTTTCATAGTCAACAAATATCGGGAAGGATAGCATTCCTAGAATGTGGGTGATATCCAAAAGGATTTGAGCTTGTAGAGGGAGAAAAGTTTGAGGCCTTTGAAAACTTGAAAGTCTTCCAAGTCCATAAGGAGGCGAGAAATATCGGGAGAGAGCTACAACAGATATTGGATCAACGATAGAAGGTTGGATCTGGATCGTCGAAGTTACATCCAAACAACAGAAGGAGGGTGCCAAATCATTGGCCAAAAGTCCTTAAGGAGCAGAGGTGGATGGTCAGAATTCTCTATGGAGGACTCGCAAAATCGCGAGGACCATAGGATCAGAGGAATATGCAAGGTGGTTAGAGGTGGACAAACCCATCACCTTAGGATCCAGTATCAACATGAACCATTGATCGTGCTTTTCATAAGCCATTGGATCATTTTGCGAATTCGGGTATCATGAGCTGGGAGGCAGAGACCTTTGTACTACAAACCCTTGAGTCATGAGATCATGATTCGACTTGAACCATCAATCGAGGAGGAAGGAGAGCCATGAGATTTGGCGCCTCGCTACATCATGTATCAGGGTTTCAGAGGGTGAAGGAGTTGCACCTTGATGGCTAAAGTCGTGAAGTGCCAAGCGCCGACAGCTCGTACGAACATGTGGCACATATGTTAGGTGGGGATTGCATGGTTGATAGGTGGCATAACAGCAAGTGCCCACAGAAAGGTGGAAGCAGGTGACAGGTGGAGGACATATGTCCCCTGCGAAGGAGTCAACCCATTATTAACTTATCGTGCTTCGTGGATTCGCAAAGGAGGAGCACGAGGACTCAACACTCTATCTCACAAAGTTGCGAGTTGCGAGGGGTGCTAGAGTTAGGCCCTAGCTAGTGGTCGCTTGTAGAGGCACTAGCAAGGAATGAGCCATACCCGTATCGCTACATCGTGTATCATTGTTTAGAGAAAGAAGAGTCAAGGGTCCTCGACTCACGAACTCGCGAGTTGCGAAAAGCGGTTGTGCTAAGGCCAGAGTTGTGGTCGTGTGGGGGTGAAGACTCACACCTGGTGCATGTTGTGAAGGTGGGGTTTTCATGAAGAACCTATGGATCAGATTAATGGGGTTCCAATGAAGGCCCGAAAGAACTATTTCAGTTCTGTGGATTTGAAGAAGATCGATCCTATGCGTATCTCGGATGGAGGGTTGGGCTCTATGTCACTTAGAAAGCATCATCAAAAGAATTTATCCTCCCTTGAATTCTAGCCTTCTTTTCTTCACCTTCCCTTTGAAATTCGGCTTAGATATCCTTTGGTTACCTTAGTAACCTATAGATATTCAATATTCTCAAGTGTGATATAAACTGAGAGAGCCTTTCCTCTTATTTATGCTCTCCAAATATCTTCCTTAGAAGCATCTTCTATGTCACTTAACCCATTTCTAGGTCACTTAACCTATTTCTAGGTCACTTAACCTATTTCTAGGCCACTTCACCCATTTTCTAGGTCACTTAACCTATTTCTAGATCACTTAACCCATTTATAGGTCACTTAACCTATTTTCCTCATTTTTAGGGTTAACCACTTTCCATAATTAGAAAGTTCTCCATTACTTTATCATTTAAATATTCCCCCTTGACTTTGTCACCTCACTTTATCATTTAAATAATATTCTTTGATTTTGTCACTTCACTTTATTATTTAAATAATCCTTCTTGAGTTTCTCACTTTACTTTATCATTTAAATAATAATTTCTTCTTTGCAATCTCTTTGACTTCTTTGACCTTTTGGGGCTTCAAGCCAACATATGAGGGTTCTCCAACTTCGTAAGGCCATAACTCTCAAACCGTGAGGAGTTATGTGATGTTCCACATACCACCAGAAATGGCATGAAATTTAATATCCATATAGAATAGTCTTTCCTTCAAATATATCAAAATCATACCATTATCCATCAAAACAACTTGGGTCCATTACCCAAACCTGGGTTCTCCAACTTCTCATGGCCACAACTCTCTAACCATGAGGAATTATGTGACGTTCCACATACCACCGGAAACATAATGACATGTACTATGCATATATAATAGTATTACCTTCAAATATTTTAAAACTCATACCATTATACATGAAACAACCTTGGGTCCTGTAATGATCCCAAGCCAAATTCCTTCTTGGAATCACTAACTACTACTAATTTATTGAGTTATTACGTGCATACAAGATTCATCAACACATGGAGATCACAATATATTCAAGATGTAGAAGCACAAGCAAAGATCTGACCTTTTTCTTATGAGCAATGTAAGATCAATACAATAGATGGCCAATCTAGCATAAACCTCAAATGGTCGTACAAGCAATAGATATGAGCTGCTACAAAATGCTCCCGAAAATACAAAATAAGCCTCCAAAGGCTGGATATACAATGAAGACTAAATCAAGAAGATCTAAGCCGCAATAATGCTCAACCTCCAAGATGGAAAGTGCCACGTCCTGCTAGAATGTTGAAGCCCTGAATAATTCTGCCCTGCTACCAAAAGTGTCCAATCATCTCGAGAAATATGCCAAATGATAGATCAAGTAATTGTAAGGAAAACCTAGATGTTCAAATTCCCAAATCCACTCTCAAACCCCGTAGATCTGAATTCTTCACTGAATGGTGTGCCCCACTAGATGACTGAAACCCTAGTTGGTTCAGCCCTGATGAAGGAGGCCTCCAAATGCTCTGAAACTCTCCAAGAATATAGATCGAGCTATGAGAATCCCGTGGGAGAAGTTTTGGTCTCAGATCTCAAGAAGATCTCCCTAGATCTGAGTTTTACTGAATCACAGGACGTCCCCTATGGCTCCACGACATCCCAATCTATAGAAAAATATAGAATGATGATAACCCTCCAGGAAATCCCTCAAATTGATGGTCCTGCCCCTGTAAAAAAAACCCAACTGTCAAAATGGCCCTAGGCCCTCAAGATAAGCTGGATCGAACCTCCCTCGATAAACTGGCCCTGAGACTAGAATGGTGTGGAGGAGTCTTTCATCCCCGAGACCAAGTTGTGGAACAAGGTGAGTGGATATTTCACCACTGAGTTTCTCACAAGGGTTTGCATAGAAAAACCCCCTAACTAAATGCTCAAGAGCAATAGCAAATGCTAATTCAAAACTAGAATGAGTAATAGGTGCACCCCAACCTCTTACTTATACTTTTCCTTCTAATTCTCTGTTGAGTTAGGTTAACTCCCAGGGTTAATATTCTATTCTTCTGTTGAGTTATATTTTACTCCTTTCCTTTTCCTTTCTTAAGTCAACTTAAAAATATAACTTTTAACTTCTTGACTTTTCCCCCCTTGAGTGTGAGACTATGACCTAGTGGGGGTGCCCAAGCCACTAAGTCTCCTCATTACCTATCTAAGAGGTGGGGGACATTACAATCTCCCCTGCTTGAAATTGCTTGTCCTCAAGCAATTCCAAACCTACTTCTCTAACCACATGCTTCTGCTCCCAAGTGGCATCCTCAATGGGTAAATCCTTCCACTTGATTAGATACTCCTTGATGCTTCGGTTTCAGAGCCTCTTCTCTCAGATTTCTAACACCTCCTATAGAATCAAAACAATTTGTCACTCCTCATCTATGGGAGGTAATGCCTCAATAGGTATGACATGTTGACCGAGGGCTTTCTTAAGGCACGAGACATGGAAGACGTTGTGAATTTTGCTGCCATGTGGAAGCTCCAGCTCATAAGCTACTGCCCCTATCCTCCTGCTGACTCTGTAAGGTCCAAAGAAATGTGGCTGCAGTTTCTCTGCTCTGCTTCTTTTAATGGAGGCCTGCCTGTATGGTTGCAACCTCAAATAGACTAAATCACCAACCTCAAAGGTACGATCAATTATGTGCTTGTCTGCTTGGACCTTTTGCTATTTTTGCACCCTCTGTAAATGATCCTTCAATTCCCTGAGAATGTCTTGGCTCTGCTGTATCCAATCATGTACATTCAGAGCCCTGCTTTCACCAAAGGCAATCTCCACATATGATAAAGGATCATAGCTATATAAATATCTAAAGGGTGACATGCCAATGGACATATGTTGGGTGGTGTTGTAGCAATATTCTCCCAAATGTAACCATCTGACCCATGCTTTCTGTTGTCCTGCTACATAGATTCTGAGGTAACCTTCCACCCATTTGTTGACTATCTCAGTCTGACCATCCATCTAAGGGTGATAGCTAGTACTAGGATTCAATGCCATACCCACTAATCTGAACAACTCCTGCCAAAACGTACTCATGAATCTGTTGTCCCTGTCACTGATGATGGTTTTGGGTAGGTCGTGTAGTCTGAACACCTCTCTGAAAAATAATTCGGCCACCTATGCTGCACTGAAGTCTGTGGCTATGGGAAAAAAGTGTGAAAACTTCGTCAACCTGTCTACCACCACGAAAATGCAATCTTTCCCCTGGGCTCTGGGCAACCCGGTGATGAAATCCATGGATATACTTTCCCACTTGTGCTCTAGAATAGGTAAGGGCTGCAACAGTCCTGCAGGGTGCATGTGCTCATCCTTGTTTTCTTGGCATGTAGTGCATTCTTTGACATGCTTCATCACATCTTCCTTGAGGCCTTTCCATGAAAACCTTTCTCTCACCTGCCTATATGTCTTACTGATGCCCTAATGCCCTACTACTGGTGAGTTATGACATGCATGTAGGATCTTAGCTTTGAGAGCTGATCCAGGAACTAAAAAGATCCCACCTTTGTAATAGATGAGGTCATTTATGACCCTGAAGTTGTCATCCTGTATTTGCCCATCCAACATTGACAAGCAAACTGATCCTTTGCATATTCCACTATTAAGTGTTCCTTCTAGTCGACTGACATATCGAACATGGAAAAAATGGATGGCCTTCTGGATAATGCATCGGCCACTGCGTTGTTCTTTCCTTTGACGAATTCAATGTCAAAGTCATAGGATTGTATTTTGCTTACCCATTTTTGTTGTCTTTCATTCAAATCCTTCTACTCCAATAGATATTTTAGACTATTATGGTCTGATTTGACCACAAACCTTGCACCTACCAAATATTGCTTGAATTTGGCTAGTGCATGCATGATAGCCAACATTTCTTTGTCGTAAATGTTGTAAAGTAGTTCAGGACCCCTAAGTTTTTGGCTTTCATAGGCAAGGGGTTGCCTGTTCTGCATCAACACGACCCATATACCTTCCCCCGAGGCATCACACTCCCAAGTGAAGGGTATGCCGAAATCAGGAAGAGCTAGAACTGGGCAGGTGCTCATGACCTCTTTCATTTTCTCCATCGTGACTTGGGCCTCATAATTCCATTTGAAGGACCCCTTTTTGGTTAGGTTAGTCAAGGGTGCACACAATTGAGAAAACCTTTTGACAAATTTCCTATAGTATGTGCATAGGCCCAGGAATCCCCTCAGTTCTATGAGTGTTTTCGGAGTAGGCCATTCCCTAATGGCTGTTATTTTCTCCTGGTGTACCTATACCCCGTTTTCCCCTATGATGTGTCCCAAGTAAAGCACTTCTGTCATTCCAAACTCACACTTTGATTCCTTGGCATATAGTGATTGTTCTTCCATGATTGAAAGGATTTGGTCCACATGTCAAAGGTGTTCCTCCTAGGTCTTGTTGTAAATGAGCAAGTCATCAAAGAATACCAACAAGTGTTTCCTCAGCTGTTTGTTGAACAC
>ML781198.1:476330-523101 GCA_009831015.1 Picea engelmannii | reverse complement strand
TCCTTGTAAGACCCCTCTCATCCTGAAGGTGTTGAACTTGGGTACCCCACTGATAGATGCCAACGTAGCCTTCTCTCCAGTCGCACAGTCTAGTTCTGGAACCTCCTCTTCTGCTGCCTCTAACGTTTCAGCCTCCATGTTTTTTATCTGACCATACTCATCCTCTTCTTCGTCATCTGAAGTGACCTCAATGTAATGTACATGTCCTCATCCCATGCACTTGTGTGAGGGATTCCATGTCTCCTTGCATGTGAAGCAGAGTTGCTTCCTTCTCAGTTCCCTCCTGGTGTTTTCATCTATTTTTCCATGGCCCTTGTCATAACCTTTAGGGTCATGTCCTCCCTAGTTTATTAGAGGCCTTTGATCTCTTACACCACTGTTAAGAGGTGGTCTGGGTATGAATTTAGGTTTAGTAGCTGGACCCAGATCCCTCATCTTCCAAATGGCTTCCTGTAGGCTAGTAGGCTTGAAGGCCTTAACCCAACCCTTCAAGGGTTCCATCAATCCTTCTGTAAAGATCATCATGAGCCTGGTTGGGGAAATATCTTGCACCATCACTGCCAACCTATGGAACTCATCAATGTATGCCTCAACTGTACCTGTTTTCTTGAGTTGGGTGAGCTCTCGGAAGTGTAACTCAGGATCTCCTAGATCAAATCTATCAATGAGCCTCTGAGTGAATTCTGTATAGGATACAATCTAGTTGTGGCCAAGTGTGGTGAGCCCATGGTACCACCAGTCATGGGCCTTGCCATCCAAGTACATAGTGACAAACTTGATGGCCTCCATCTCTCTCATGGGGTTAAGTTGCAGGTAAGTATCCAGCTTCTGCACCCATGCTTGTGCTGTCATCTTAGTCGTACCATCAAAGTATGGAATATCTATCTTCCCTGCCCTTCGCTCAAACTCAAAGCTACCCCTATGGTTTGTCCTAGGCTGGTTTTTGAACCTGAGTTGACAATACTGGTCTAGGGACATCTGTCTTTGAAATTTCATATCCAAGCTGTAGTATTCCCTGGTACTCCTGGCTAATTGTGCCACAAAATATTCAACTTGTTCATGCTGTTCTTGCTCATCTGTAAATGTGGGCATGTATGGTCTGGGGTTAGATCTGCTACCTGAGTGTTGGCCTAGCGGTTCATCTGTGAACACTGGCACATATGGCCTATGATTGGTCCTGCTACCCATCTGCCCATGGAATGTGCCACCTCCAAGACTTCCTTCGGACCTTGGTGCTTTCTCCGGGTTATATATGTCTTCCTCATGGGTTCCACCAGACCCTCCAACCTCCTTATTCCCATACGTATCAGGATCTTTGCCTCGATGGGTTACTTTCATCAAAAGGTCAGTTATCCTAGTTTGGTTCTTGTTCATTTTCTGTAGATTCTCATCAACTTTCTTCAAGGTTTCAGAGATTTCGGCCTGTCCCCTTCTGTTGGTTTCCTAATACTCATCCAACTGTTGGACCAATGTGCTTTCTATGTGATTCATGTTTTGTTGGAACTTATCAAATTCAGTTACTAAGAGAACCAATCCCTGAGGCTCATGGTCGTCTCCTAACCCTTCCATTTCTGCCTCTATTTCACTGTTGTTTTTCTTCCTCTGACCCATAACAATTCCCCTATACTTCTACATGCACCAATCTCTCCATAGGTTTGGAGGATCAAGGCTCCGATACCATTGTAATGATCCCAAGCCAAATTCTTTCTTGGAATCACTAACTACTACAAATTTATTGAGTTATTACATGCATACAAGATTCATCAACACATGAAGATCACAATATATTCAAGATGTAGAAGCACAAGCAAAGATCTGACCTTTTTATTATGAGCAATGTAAGATCAATACAATAGATGGTCGATCTAGCATAAACCTCACATGGCCATACAAGAAATAGATATGATCTTCTACAAAATGCTCCCGACAATACAAAATAAGCCTCCAAAGGTTGGATATACAATGAAGACTAAATCAAGCAGATCTGAGCCGCACTAATGCTCAACCTCCAAGCAGGAAAGTGCCACGTCTTGCTAGAATGCTGAAGCCCTGAATAATTCTGCCCTGCTACCAAAAGTGTCCAATCATCTTGAGAAATATGCCAAATGATAGATCGGGCAACTGTAAGGAAAACCCAGATGTTCAAATTCCCAAATCCACTCTCAAACCCTGTAGATCTGAATTCTTCATTGAATGGTGTGCCCCACTGGATGAATGAAACCCTAGCTGGTTCATCCCTGATGAAGGATGCCTCCAAATTCTCTGAAACTCTCCAAGAATATAGATCGGGCTAGGAGAATCCCATGGGAGAATTTTTGGGCTCAGATCTCAAGCAGAACTCCCTAGATCTGAGTTTTACTGAATCACAGGACGTCCCCTATGGCTCCACGATGTCCCAATCTGTAGACAAATATAGAATGATGAAAAACCTCCAGGAAATCCCTCAAACTGATGGTCCTTCCCCTACAAACAAAACCCAACTGTCGGAATGGCCCTAGGCCCTCAGGATAAGCTGGATCGAACCTCCCTCGATAAACTGGCCCTGAGACTAGAATGGTGAGGAGGAGTTTTTCATCCCCGAGACCAAGCTGTGGAACAAGGTGAGTGGATATTTCACCACTGAGTTGCTCACAATGGTTTGTACAACAAAACCCCCAAACTGAATGCTCAAGAGCAATAGAAAATGCTAATTCAAAACTAGAATGAGTAATAGGTGCACCCCAACCTCTTACTTATACTTTTCCTTCTAATTCTATGTTGAGTTAGGTTAACTCCCAGGGTTAATCTTCTATTCTTTTGTTGAGTTATCTTTTACTCCTTTCCTTTTCCTTTCTTAAGTCAAACTAAAAATATAACTTTTAACTTCTTGACTTTTCCCCCCTTCAGTGTGAGACTATGACCTAGTGGGGGTGCCCAGGCCACTGAGTCTCCTCATTACCTCTCTAAGAGGTGGGGGACATTACAGGTCCATTACCCAAACATTTGTGCTACTGGAATTCTCTACCACACTTTCTCCAAGGGTTGACATCAATCTACAATATCACTCTCCAATAGTTGACATCAATGACAACCAACAATACATACCAAATATCCATAAACCTAAGCCAATTGTATGACAATATCCCCTTTTGGCATTGATAAAAACACCAACATTGATGGCAACACTTAGTCATGATAACATTCATGATTATACTCTTTATCAATGTTTCTATATCTCCCCCTTTGACATCAATGGAAAAGGGTATCTACCATTAGGAATGCTCCCCTTGACTGAAATCTCTTGGGGTTTCTCCCCCTGTCTACGTGCCTTTGATTTTTCTTTGTTATAATCCTCTAATTACTCTCTTTCCCTTCATATGAATAATATCTCCCCCTTTGAAAAATGGTATCACTCTGAAGTCATATTGCTCATTCTTCCCTTGTGACAATCACTCCCCTTGGAAACATTCCTCTATGCTCTCTCTCCAAGCATTTACCTTTGCATCTGATAAATCTCTCCCCCTTTGTCCTATTTATGGTGATTCCTTGTGTACATATAAGACATATAAGACAAGCATTCAAAATCATTTATTTTGGATTAGAAATTACTCCTAGTCTTTGACAAAGATACTCAAGGGCTTCCCGTGGAAGCGGTTTTGTAAAGATATATGCCACTTGTTCTTTTGTTCTCACATATTCAACTCTAATGTTCTTCTTTGCAACTTGTTCCCATAGAAAGTGATACTTGATTTGAATGTGCTTCATCTTGGAGTGCCTCATTAGGTTTTTTGAGATACCGATGGTGCTTGTATTATCACAATAGATTGGAATGGGCTCATCATACTCAACCTGTATATTTGTCAAAGTTTTTTTCATCCCTAGAACATGTGTACAACATGTTGTTGCTGCAATATGCTATGCCTCGGCTATCGATAAGGATATTGATGATTATTTCTTTCTTAGAAAAGATACTAAACACTCACCCAGGTATAACATTGCTCCGCTGGTGCTTCATCGATCATCAATGCAACCTGCCCAATCTGCATCTTTGTAGGAAATAAGTGATATATCCTTTCCTTTTGGATACCATAATCCAAACTCTTTTGTTCCTTTGAGATATCTAAAAATCCTCTTCACTACTAATACATGTGATTTCTTTGGTGCTGCTTGAAATCGTGCCACCTGACCAACTTCCTGCATTACATCTACTTTGGATGTTGTCACATATAGTAAGCTACCAATCATTGACCTGTATTTCCTCTGGTCTATAGATTTTGAATCATAATCTTTGCTCAAATTGCAATTGGTTTGCATAAGAGTGGTAACTGGTTTACAATCTTCCATTCCAAACCTCTTTAGCATTTCTATGATATACTTAGTTTGAGAAATACAAATTCCTTGGTTTCTTTGACATATCTGAAGACCAAAAAATAAGGATAGTTCTCCAAGTGATGACATTTCAAATTCATTTTGCATATCCTTTGCAAATTTCTAGCTTAACCTGTCATTAGTACTTCCAAAACAATATCATCAACATAAATTTCAATTAATAAAATATTACCTTGAGTTACCTTGATGTAGAGGTTGTTGTATGCGCTTCATTTCCATAGTTCATAGGGAGTTTTTTCATTGTTGTTTCTAAGAATTACTCTATTTTGAATGTGAACTGAT
Source organism: Picea engelmannii (assembly GCA_009831015.1). Taxonomy (NCBI): domain Eukaryota; kingdom Viridiplantae; phylum Streptophyta; class Pinopsida; order Pinales; family Pinaceae; genus Picea; species Picea engelmannii. The sequence goes on along the minus strand of ML781198.1, from coordinate 518,451 downwards.
GTATGCATTGCATGTGTCCAAAACATATCTGGCAATTTGGAATCCATTAGCATTGTTAGATTCATTTCCTGTGTAATTATCATCCATTATGATATTGTTCCTTTGTCTTTGAACCACTCTTTGAACCAATCTATGAATCCATGCTCTCTTCCACTATCATATATCTGTCCAAACCTACTAAGTGTTCTTATGAATCCATCTCTTTCCATACTGTCCAAGACTCTACTTGCACAACTGTCCATAATGCTAACCCATTTATCACTATACTATCATGAAGTCTTAATTAATCTATCAAATTGTACTTCTGCTAACTGATTTCTCTGAATCTGTCTTCTCAAACTCTGCAAGATGCTCGAAGAATGGTTCTTTTGTCTATCATAGCTATCGCATAGACTCCCCATGTCTAATATTCATATTACTTGGGAGTCTCTAAGCTGGATGGCTTAGAACAATTCATTCTTTGATGTGTATTCATCATCATCTTCATTGGTAGATTCATTATCTCTCTGATCTCTGACTTCTTTCTTTCTATCTATGGATTCATCTTTCACTACAATGCCTGAAAGTACAATCTCTTGAACCTGTTCCTTATTTACCTATCCTTCCTTTCTTTTAGTTATTTTCCAAACCTTTATGTATTTGACATCTTTATTTTTCTCTATAGAATTTTCTTCATCTTGTTTTATTTCTAATATTGCGATCTCTGGTACCTGGTCTTTGTTCACCTGTTATTCCTATTTTCTTATCCATACTTTCTTATATCTGATATCAGTATTATCTTTCATGGAAGTATCGATCATGCTTCTACAATCACTAGCTATGTTTCCATAGTTATGACATTTGTAACACTCAATGTTACGTGTGACCACATATACACTTCTTGATTGAAAATTTCTTTTATAATCCCTACAATCTGCAACCTTATGTCAAAAGTTAGTACAATAAAAACAATGACCATAAAATAAATTTGCATACATGGGAGTGAATGATCTTCTTTGTGGCGTAGTCCTTCTGAATTTTTGCCTTGACTAATCATGATCATGATTGAAGATTCTTTGTGGCTTGAACATGGATGGTCTTCTTGAAGATGTATCTTCAATAGTTTTATTAGATTATGTTTGACCATGATTCCCTCCTTTGAGTTATTTTGCATAACTCTTTCTATTTTATTCATTCTTCTTTTCTAGCAACCTAGAGTGCTTCTCTTCATTCTATATAACTGATGTGGATGTTTCTATCTCTTCAATGTTCTTGTTGAGCTTGAAGATTTTACTTCTCAATGTGACAACTTCTTCTTCAAGCTTCTCAACCTCTTCTTCTTTCTTCATTATCTGAGACGTCATGACTTCTTGTGTTCTTTTTGCTTATTCAAGCTAAATTTTTAATGTGATTATTTCTTCTTCAAGTCCTTTCTCTTCTTGACCAAACTCTTCCTCAAGCTGGTTTAGATCATTAGTTCTTTCCTTAAGATGATGTGTCAATATATTCTCTCTCATTTCTGCTTCTTCCTTCTATGTTGCTATGTTGGTTTCCAAACACTGCTTTTGATATTCAACATTTTCTTCGATCTTTCTGGCTTCTTCTAGTTGAGTTCTTAAGTTCTCGATGACCTGTTGGGCTTCTTAAAAAATGTGAACACTTTCCTTTTGTTTCATCAATTCTTTCTTGAGTGAATTGTTTTCCTCTCTGAGTTCATCTAAAGCACTAATCGATTCTTCTTCATAATTATCTTCATTTTCAATTAGTTTTTCTGTCTCTTTTCCTTCATGGAATTCTATTTCAAGATGTCCACGTTTTCACAATTAACACAAAACAACATACCTTTGGTGATTATGTACTCTTCATCTTTTGAATCTGCTTGACATGATGAACATAATTCTTCTTGATTTGCATCTTCATCTTCTTTGTCATTTTCTGAATCTGTGATGGGTGAAGAATATATGTCATGTAACTTATCCCAAAGTTATTTTGTTGATGAACATTTACCAACCTTTTCTCTTACTGGATTAGGTAATCCTTCCCATATGAAATCCATTGCTATTTTGTTATTCTTCCTCAATTCCTTCTTAGATGCAGTCTTTTCCCTTTTTGAACTATCATATCCTGTAACAACTGATAGCCAAATATAAAGTCCCTGTTCTTGTAAAAATACTTCCATCTTTATGCTCTGGATCTCATACTTAAAAAAATTATGACCATTAAACATTGGTACTCCATTGTCAGAATAATCCATGATCTCCTTCCAGTGGTTAAATTGTTTCTTGAAGGAACCAACTTTGATACCAATTCTTGGATCACTGAGAGGGGGGGTGAATCAATAATAGATAAATTTAATCCCTTTTAACCATATAATCCAAGTATTATATCAATTTAGAATTATCATCCAATAAATTCAGAGTAAATAAACAATGAACAAATGAACAATCATACACATACACAATACACTAGTTTTTTACGTGGAAACCCAAAGCGGGAGAAAACCACAAAATGATTTTTCTTATATGTATTGAAGAATTACATTCATTGGAAGCATCAAATTCCTTTGTTTTCTAGATGCAACTGGAAGGAGGCTCCAACCCCTTAGTTTCTCATGCTACAACCCAAGGAAAGCTCCAACTCTCCAATTCTCTAGCTACAACCAGAAGGAGGCTACAACCCGCTATGTTCTCCATCTACAAACGGAAGGTGGCTACAACCACCTGTCCTTTCCCTGTCCAACCACCCTGAAGTAGAAGTATAATCATGGAACCACTATCACACTATCACTATGAGATATATTGTTGTAAACCTATACCAATAAACTTGAGCCATGCATCAACCTATACCTCAACCTAAAATCAACCTGTACCTCAACCTAAAATCAACTTGTACCATAAACAAGTGCATCAACCATGCACCAACCTGTACCAAACAACCTGTAATCAACCTGTACCATAAACAAGTGCATCCAACCATGTACCAAGTATGTACCAATCATGTGTCAACTACTCATTAACTATTACTCATCAATATGTACCAACATCATCAACTATACACCTCATGTATTTTCCAATTCATCAACTACTTGTCTCAACCATGTACCTAACATGTACCTTAACCAAAATCCCATATTATTTCATCATCAAAATATGATTTGTAACTTTGTAATAGACCTGGTGTATATGATCACATACCTGCAAACCTTCTCACAACAAGAGAATATAATTTTCATCAACCTTTTCTTTAGTCTCACAAGACTAGTTTGGGATTAGTCAACAACCCTAACCTGAAATAATCATAACTAGGTATCTGTAATGAATAAATATATGAAAATAGTACACAATGTTCTTCATTTTTTTTTTGCAACTTCTCTAGGCATCACTACTTGGAACCTCTCAGAAAAGGAGTTATAGCAAAAATGACATACCTAGCTAAATTATGGCTTATTCTAGAGAGCGAACTTGTAGAGTGTGCCCCGCACAAAATATTTGTTGAATCAATCTGAAAATGTTATACATAATACTAAAGAATGTACTCTAACCAAAAGTTTTTGTCTTACTGAATTTGCATTTGTTATGAATAATTTATAACGTTTTTACTCAAAACACCTGTTTTAGACTAGTTTAAAGACTAGCCACAAACCCTATTTTCCATAGAGTGTAACTCCAAAAATACAATGAACCAAAAGCTAAATTGTTTACCAAATATACTTAGATATGTTTCTTCAATGGCCTATCAATTTCACAGTCTGAATCATTCTAGAAAAAACATTATTGTGAAAATGGTGAGATGACCTGTAAAACATACCTTAGAAAGCATCATCAAAAGAATTTATCCTCCCTTGAATTTTGGCCTTCTTTTCTTCACCTTCCCTCTAAAATTATTCTTATATATCCTTTGGTTACCTTAGTCACCTATATATATTCAATATTCTCAAGTGTGATATAAAATGAGAGAGTCTTGCCTCTTATTTATACTCTCCAAATATCTTCCTTAGAAGCATTTTCTAGGTCACTTAACCCATTTCTAGGTCACTTAACCTATTTCTAGGTCACCTAACCCATTTTCTAAGTCACTTAACCTATTTTTAGGTCAATTAACCCATTTATAGGTCACTTAACCTATTTTCCTCATTTTTAGGGTTAACCACTTTCCATAATTAGAAAGTTCTCCATTACTTTATCGTTTAAATATTCCTCCTTGACTTTGTCACCTCACTTTATCATTTAAATAATCTTCTTTGATTTTTTCACTTCACTTTATTATTCAAATAATCCTTCTTGAATTTTTCACTTTACTTTATCATTTAAATAATAATTTCTTCTTTGCAAACTCTTTGACTTATTTGACCTTTTGGGGCTTCAAGCCAACATATGAGGGTCCTCCAACGTCGTAACACGATAACTCTCAAACCGTGAGGAGTTATGTGACATTCCACATACTAGTATAGATGGAATGAAATGTAATATCCATCTAGAATAGACTTGCCTTAAAATATATCAAAACTCATACCATTATTCATCAAACAAACTTGTGTCCATTACCTAAACCTAGGTTCTCCAACTTCTCATGGCCATAACTCTCTAACCGTGAGGAGTTATGTGACGTTCCACATACCACCAGAAATGGAATGACATGTTCTATACATATAGAATAGTCATACCTTGAAATATATTAAAAATCATATCATTATACATGAAACAACCTTGGGTCCATTACCCAAACTTTTTTGCTACCAGAATTCGCTACCGGACTTTCTTCAAGGGTTGAAATAAATCTACAATATCACTCTCCAATAGTTGACATCAATGAAAACCAAAAATCCATACCAACTATCCATCAACCTAAGCCAATTGTCTAATACTCACAACTTTTAACCCAAAATGAATGTTGTCCATTGATCATGGTTTTAGATTGATGACTCGATCTATCTGCGATGTTTCTTTGTCTTGGTTTAAATCCAATGGCCCTTCGTCTTTTGCTTATCCTATCCTTCCACTTTGAAATGATCCAATGGATGTCAGGTATTCGGGTATTCAAGATCTCAACCCTTTCTAATCCTATCCTTCCACTTAAGATGATCAGGCAGCTGACAGAAATTCAGGTGATCGAGATCCCTGTCTTTTTTCTTATCCTGTACTTCTACTAAAAAATTATCCAACAACTATCGGATATTTAGGTATTCAAATTCTCAACCCTTTTTCCTCACTTATCCTATTTTTACACTTAAATTGATCCAATGGTCGAGAAGACTCTCGAAGAAGATCAACGATCAAGGATGATTGCAGGGTCTTTAACTAGCACGACTTTTAATACTATCGTCAAGTTCCATAATGGAAACTGCTTGTTTGTAGTGGAACTGATTCCAACCATAGATATATTATTGAGTGACCATCAATGGTCGATGTGGATTGAGGAACCACCAATTTCAAGTGGTTTAATTTGTTACCCAAGCTCCGCAATATGAAGTTGTGTGATTGTTGGTGATTCAACCACAATCATCGATCTTTGAACCTATAAGATCTGACGATCCTGACTAATTGCGAGATTGGAACTAGAGAGTAGTTTAATTCTCCTTTCTCTCTCCATAATCTATCCCTTCCATTGATCTGGTGCTTGCGTATCCAATGCTCCTGCTTTTTCCTGTGCGGATTTCGATCCCTATCACGTTTCCGCACTGCGCTTTTCCTTCTGATCTTATTAATCTCTACATACCGTCCTACTATAACTTTGATTTTCATTCGCTAACCCTCCTGATCTTTAATCTCTGCATATCATCCAACTGTTTGACATCAATGATAATACATTAATGACACTATGTCCAACAGAACAGCTGGATGTGAAGACAACATTAATACATGGGGATATAGAAGAATAAATGTATGTAAAGAAACCCAAAGGCTTTGTGGTGAAGGCAAAGAAAGAGTTGTTATGGAGGATGAAAAAGTCTTTGTATGGGTTAAAACAATCACCAAGGATGTGGTATCAAAAATTTGATACTTATATGTTGGGACTTGGCTTCACAAGGAGCAAAGAAAATCATCATATGTATTTCAAATTAGTAGGTGATTGTATTATTTATTTGGTCTTGCATGTGAATGGTATGTTGTTGATATGAAACAACAAGGAGATTATCCAGGATGTGAAAACTTAGTTTTCCTCTAAATTTGACATGGAGGATCTTGGTGATGCAAATTTAATCTTGGGAATGGAAATTGAAAGAGATCAAGAAAACATAAAACTCTGGTTGAATCAAATCAACTATGTCAAGATAATGTTGTAGAGGTTCAATACACAGGAATGTAAAAGGACTAGGGTTCGTATTCATGTAGGTGTAAAATTGTCCGCAGATTAATTTCCCAATATATATGAAGAGGACGAGGACATGTCCTGCATTCCTTATGCTAGTGTGGTTGGAAATTTGATGAATGCAATGGTATGTACTAGACTAGACATTGCACATGAAGTAGTAATTTTTAACAGGTATATGTCAAAACCAGGGAAGGAGCATTGGGTAGCAGTAAATAGGGTTTTCAGGTATTTTTGTGGCACTACTACTTATGGATTTTGATACCAGGGAAGACCAAGATTGGAGAGAGTGTTAGAGATTCATGGATTTGTTGATGCAAATTGGGTTGGAGATCTGGGTCACATAAGATCTACAAGTGGGTATGTGTTTAATCTATTTGGAGGAGCAATTAGTTGGATGAGAAAAAGATAGGCTGTAGTGGCAATCTCAACTACAAAAGATGAATGCGTGGCAGCCACTCATGCAAGCAAGGAAGAATTATGGTTACAAATATTTTTTTTTAGGTATTGGGTTGGTACAACAATATGTAAGGATGTATTTTTTTAGTCAAGGTGCAATCTTAGTGGTGAAGAACTAGACTTATCATTCAAAGACAAAGCATATCAATGTCCATTATCACTTTGTGAGAGACATGGTTGAATACAAGAAGATGTTGTTGATGAAGGTGGACACTTTGAAGAATGTTGCAGATTCATTGACAAAGTACGTGAGCACCGAGAATTTCTCTTGGTGTAGAGAAACAATGAGCATTGTTTCCCTAGACTGTTGACTATGTAATCATGTCACCCATGTTTTTAAAGAAAACAACAAGTGGGAGAATGTTGGGTATGTGTTATATTATTTTCACAACCAAACCTAGTTTCTATATTGCGTCAGGTGTGTGGGGGGGTTATAGGGAACAAGGTTACCAACTTAAAGAGAGTTGTGGTCCCTCAAAATGAGAACTTTGGTGCATAAAACCCATATTTTTGTGTCCAAAACACCAAAATCAATCCCTGTTTCAAAAAACGATGTTGCCAGTAGCACCTCTTTTTTGCAGGGTGGTTACAATTGCGACTTAATTGAAACAATTGCCCTGATCATTGTCTTCACAGCAATACCATTGCATAAAATTGACCCTCAAATTTAAAAGTGATGCTACCCGTAGCACACTTCTTATTTTTGGAGTTAAAATTGTGACTTAATTGAAACAATCGCCCCGATCATTGCTACTATCACGAACAAAGAACTTCGAATTAACTTGTAAATCAAAAGTGGTATTTTATTTATTAATCAATTTTATTTTATTTTATTAATTTACATTAAACGAAATTGAAAAATGAAACTCCACATACATGTTTCTTTTTTTCTTTAAAGCAAAAAAACACTTTTTTCTTTTTAATTTTTGTGAAAGAAGAAAAAACATGTTTTTAGAAAAAAAAAAACGTATTTTTCTATAAAAAAAAAATTGTTAATGAAATAGCCATTTTTTAAAATGAAAAATGGAATTTTTTTTAATGAAGAAGCACCTTTTTTTTATTAAAAAATCACAATTGTTTTTTAAAGTTTAAAAATCAAACAAAAAATAAATTGATAAAAACACAAAATAACATAAAACATTAATAACATATAACATTGAAAAGATAACATTAAAAAGATTAGCATATAACATTAATATAACATATGATGATGATATAAAATAAAAAGTATAGCATATACACCATAAAATAAAAAATACAAAGACAAAGTACAAAATATAAAATTAAAACATTTAAAAAATTAATAATTAATATAAGATATAAAATAAAAAGTATAACATATATAACATAACATACAAAATCTAAAATAAAAATAAAAAAGACAAAGACACAATATAAAATATAAAATTAACATTTAAAACATTAATAATTAATATAAGAAGGGAAAGGGGAGGGGCATCTCCCTACCCCTTTCCACCTCATGCCATGAGGTGGAAAGGGGGAGGATGATGTTGGGCATCGCCCCCTTTCCATTTTTATATTGATATAAAACAAGGGAAAGGGGGGAGGGTGCGATGCCTGAAATTGCCCCCTCTCCCTTTTCCCTTGCCATGAGGTGGAAAAGGGGAGGGCCTGTAAACATTTGAATCTTTCATCACTGAAAAGAAAATCTCATGAGGATATGAATCCCCCTGCACTTTTAGAGAGGTGATACTCCTCTTTGGCTAAAATATATATCTTGAATATCTTCAACTAGGAGAATGCTTAGGCAACAAACCCTAGATCTTTATTGCTCAAAATTAACCAATAAAATGGTTCTTCAATAACCCGATTTGATCTTTATGTGCAACGAGAAGTCTTCTATAAATATAAAAGGTTGAAGGAAGGCTTCAACATCAAAGTTTCTTTTTGATCAACATCACATACACAATCTTCTTAATCATATATAAATGCATCCATATCTTCTTTACGAGAAATAGGAGAAAATAATTTGATCATCTCAAAGAATTTTAAAAGAGTATTAATATAAAGATAAAAAAGAGAATTTGATAGATCAATTTCAAATATCTCATACTTAATAATCAAAGTTACAAGATACAATTGAAATCAACCCCGAAGTAATTCTTTATGGAGTTTTATTCATGAAAAATTTTCTTCATTACAAAATATCTGTTAGTCATGTATATGGTTGTAAATACTCCATGATAATATAAGAAAAAGTCTTTTGAAGAATACAATAAGAACACTCACAACTCAACCTTGTGCCCAATTAAGAGATTCAAGCATAAAGCTATGAGAAATAGTGTAGAAGAAGATAAAGAGTGGAGAAGATGTAGATCTCTCTTCGTTGATCAAAATATTGTTTGTACATTCATGGTTGTACCTTATTATTCCTATGATCGCATTCATGTTCCCCTATGATAATTTTGATTATGGAACCCTTGATGAAGCACTTCTTCTCTTTTTAAAATAAGATTTTCTAACTACTTGAGTAGTTAGGATTTTTATTTTGTTTAATTTCCTATACACTTTTCTTCTTAAAGTATTCTATTTAATTAATACCTCATCAATTGTTTTTTAATGAGTTCACATCATTATCATTTGTATCTTTAAAATGGGTCCTTTTACTTTTTTAATAATGTTGGATTACTTAGAGGGGTGTGAATTAGTAATGAGAAATTTAGTACTTTTAACCACAATATATTATTCAACAGTTTATCATTAGAATTCAATATATCATTAGCAATATAATAATAAAAAATATCATGTCACAATAGATACCCAATACACCAGAGTTTACGTGGAAACCCAAATGGGAGAAAACCATGGAATTCTTTTCTTATATATCAAAATAATACATTCATTAGAAGCACCAACTTCCTAATTCTCTAGCTACAACTGGAAGGAGGATAAAAACCCCTATTCTCATGCTCTATCCTGAAGGAAGATATAACTCCCTGAATTATCTAGCTCCAATGAGAAGGAGGATACAACCCCTGAGTTCTTCGGATCCAACAAGAAGGTGGCTACAACCACATGTCCTTGCCTCGTCCAATTGCCCTGTAATATAAATGTAGAAAAATTGTCACTATCACAAACTCTCCCACTATCACTGCCATTTTCACTCTATCTTTGTCACTGTAACTCTTCCTCTGTCACTATCACTCTGTCACTGTCACTATCTCACTATCACTGTCACATCAACCTGTATGTGTTCATCAACCAACACCTGTACCATACCAAGCATCAACTATATACCAACATACATACCATATCATGCATCAATCATGAACCAAAGATACATCAATAAAGAATAGTGAATCATGAACAAGAGAATCAACCATATGTAACCTGTACCATATACCATACCATCAACCATATGTAGATCTATACCATATCATCAATGAAGTATCTCAAAGAACCAATGCATTCCCCTCATGCATATGCAACCATAGAACATGAATATTTCTCAACCATATACAATCAATTCAAAGATAATAAATTTAAGGAACATGTCATGTGATGAAATAGATATAAGAGTGCTCCTCACTCATCCAAGCAACCAAGATATACCATAACCAAATAACAAACCAACCATACCAAGTATGCCTAAAAAATACACCATATCATCACAAGAAGTAACCATCAAAACAAGTATGCAACCATAACAATACCTCTGTAGCTACACTAAGACTCTAAGATGTTGACCTGTAGACTTCCTTCAAACTTTTAGGGACCTGGTACCAACATCTACTTAAGAATTCATTAGCTTTTTATAGATACACGATAATCTCTTCTACAACCCATGGATATCTATGCTTCCCTCCACTGTAGCCCATGTACATCCACTCCCTGCTGCCCTGCAACCCATGGATACCTCATAAACTAGGTTTTGTCCCTGAGACTTTATCCTTCGATCCTCCTTTGCTACCTCAAAAATATGTTGTCACAACCTTAGAAAAATATCACTAGAACACAAGAAATATAATCAATGAAAAAGTGTGTGAATGTTCTTGTGAATGACTCCTTGAGGTGTTTTTATACTTGTGTTAGGTAACTCCTCTCCTTAATTTAGGGTTTTCTTGTTGAAAACACTTTACCCCTTGACTAAGAATTGTAACCAACTAGGGGATTCTTGACCACTCTTCAAGGTTTCCAACTTTACAGGGCCATATCTCCCTAACCATGAGGAACCACGTGGCGTTCCACATTGCACCGAAAACTAAACGACATGTACTATCCATCTATGGGTGTCTTTACTAAATTTAATTTGTCTGTCATTTCCATATTCCTCATTCAACTTCAGGAACTAAATCCACACCGTCGAGTATTATTCAATGATTGACATCAATGCCAACCAAAATATCAACAATCTCCCCCTTTGGCATTGATGGAAACACTTAGGCATGACAATACCTATGCCCATGCTCCCCCTGTGACAATATATCCCCTCGTATGCATGCTACTCTCTCTATGTCTCCATGCCTTTCTCTATCTCTCCCCCTTTGACATCAATGGAAAAGGGAAATCCTCCTCTTGGGTCTAATCCCCGTGTCTATAGACATATTCTATCTCTACTAACTTTTCTCTTGATGGTGCCTCCTCATGTAACTCTCTGATGTGTATGAAAAGCATTCAAAATAATTCATTAGTTGAACTCTTCATGACTTTTGTTTCTCTTCCCCTGTCTTATTAAGTTTGATTCTGTGTGGATCACTGTGGGGAAGAAAATATTCCAATATTCTATCGTAGATACTCAAAAGTTTCCCTTGCAAGCGGTTTGGTGAAAATATCCGCAATCTTCTCTTCTTTCCTGACACATTCTAGCTTGATGTTTTTCTCTGTATCCTATTCCTAGAGAAAATGATACTTGATCAGAATTTGCTTCATTTTAGAGTGCATCACTGGATTCTTTGAAATATTTATGGTGTTGGTGTCGTCACAAAGTATTGAAATGGGCTCATCATACTTTACTTATGTATCCTGCAAATTATGCTTCATCCAAAGAACCTAAGTACAAAGTGTTGTTGTTGCAATGCATTATGCCTCTACTATGGAAAGAGTTATTGATGCTTGTTTCTTTCTTAACCATGATACCATGCACTAACCCAAGTAGAAAGTTGCTCTACCTACACTTCTTCTATCATCAATGAAACCTACCCAATATACAAGAGATATATCCTTCCATTTTGGATACCATATTACAAACTCTTTTGTACCTTTGAGGCATATGGATATCCTCTTCACTACCATAAAATGTGATTCCTTGGGTGTTGCTTGAAACCTTACAACCTGTCCAACTGCATGCATCACTTATGGCCTGGAAGTTGTCACATAGAGTAGGATGTCAATCATGGATCTTTACTATCTCTGATCTGCGTCCTTAGAATCATCATCCTTAACTTACAACTCATTTGCATAGGAGTATTGGCTGGTTTGCAATCATACATCCAAAACTTCTTCAACATTTCTTTGATATACTTGGTCTGAGGTATAAACATACCTTTGTTTCTCTGACATATCTGAAGACCTAAAAAGAAAGATAAATCTCCAAGTAATTACATCTTGAACTCATTCTGCATGTCTTTGGAAAATTTCTAACTCATCCTGTCATCATCACTTCCAAAAATAATATCATCAACATAAACTTCAATTAATAGGATACTATCTTGATTTACCTTTATGTAGAGTTTGTTTTCTTCATTTCCCTTTATGAACCCTTGCTATTGTAAGTATCTATCCAGTCTTGAACACCATGCTCTGGGGGTTTATTTAGACCATACAAGGCATTCTTCAACCTACAAACATAATTTTATTTCTTTGACAACTCAAATCCTTTTGGCTACTCAATGTAGACTTCTTCCTCTAGATCACCATTTAGGAATGTTGATTTCACATCCATCTAATACACTTTAATATTCTTGGATCATGCATAAGCTAGTATCAGTTTGATTTCTTCCATCATGGAAACTGGGGAAAATGTCTCTTCAAAATGTATACCTTCAACTTGAGAGTATCCTTTGGATACCAATCTTGGTTTGTTCCTGGTAACTTGTCCATCCTCATTCAATTTTTTCCTGAAGACCCACTTTGTACCAATTACATTCTTGTTCTTCGTCCTTGGAACTAGTTCCCAAGTGTCATTATTTTCTATATGGTTTAACTCTTCATCCATAGATTTCATCTAGAATTCATCTTTGTTGGATTCTTCAAAAATGCTCGGATCAATAGTAGATAGTAGTGCTAGGTGCTACTGTTTTGGAAAGTAGATTATTTTTCTAGTTTCAATTCCTGCATATTTATTTCCAATAATCTGTTCTGATAGATTATTTTTCTACACTCATATACTAGGTGTATTTGGAGGTACTTGAATATCCGTATGTTCTTGTTGTGCTTATGGATTCTCTTCTTCTTCATCTGATTCTTCAAATACTTCTTCTTCTTTCAAGTCTTCTTCGTGATAATGTTCCACTGAATCTTTGCTACTTTCTTTTATTTTTTGACCATCTGTCTCATCAATTGTCACATTGATGCTTTCTACTATTATGTTGAGTCTCATATTGAAACATTTGTATGATTTCCTTTCACTTGAATACCTAACCAATATGCCTTTATTGACTCAATGAATCAAATTTTCCAATTCTTCCATCTTCTCTTTTGATGTAGCATTTGCTTCTGAAACCTCTGACGTGCTTCACATTTGCTAGTCTTGCTTTCCATAGTTCATATGGAATCTTATCATTGTTATTTATGAACATCCCTCTATTCTGAATGTGAACTGTTGTATGCATTGCTTGTACCAAAAAAAAATGTCAATTTGGAGTCCATTAACATGGTTATGGCCATTTCTTGTATTGTTCTATTCTTCCTTTCAAAAAATCCATCTTGTTGAGGTGTCATGGCTACTGAGAATTGCCTCTTATTCCATGCTCATTGTAGAATTGCATGAATTAATTGGATGTAAATTCTCCTCCATTGTCTAATCTCAAACACTTGATTTTCAACCCTGTCTCTATTTCAACCATCCCTTTATATGTCTGGAAGTTTTCAAATTCCTATGACTTCTTATTTAGAAAGAAAACTGCAATCATTCTTGTGTAGTCATCAACTAGTAACATGAGGTACTACTCACCTTTCAATCCTTTTGTTCTTGTCGGTCCAACTAGATCAATATGCACAATCTCCAGTGGTTTTTTTGTGGAGTATTCCTTTGACTTGAACTTTGTCTTGGTTTTTTTTCCCTATAGGCAATGCTTGCATAGAATTTTTGTTGGCTTTGGGATCTCAGGCATTCCTCTTATTGCTTCCTTTTTGCTGACTTTGACAAGAATATCAAAATTTATGTGACCCATTATTTTGTACCAAAGCCAAATTTCATCGTCCTTTCCTAAGAAACATGTTTCCTTTCCTATTTCATTTAGAACATATATGTTACTTGCAGTTCTTACAATTGTAGCTACTAACTTTCTTGATTCTTGTTTCCTAATCTCGCACTTATTTGAATCAAACACAAGTCTTTTTCCTTGATAACACATTTTACTTGCACTTATCATATTTTGTTTCATGTCTTCGACCAATAAAAATTTTCTTCCGTGTCATCCTTACCTCCAAGATTGATTGTTTCCTTTCCAATAATCTTGGCTGAGTTGTCATTCCCAAAAGAAACCGATCCATCTGTTTCCTTCTTCAATTTCAGAAACATGTTTTTATCACCTGTCATATGATTTGAGCATCCACTGTCAACATACCATCCATGTTTCTTATGTTGATCTTGTAGAGAAAGATTGCATTCTTTAGTGTTAAATTGATCCTGCTTTCTTATCCATTTCCTTTGTGGTTCTTTATTATGATTGTTGATATTCTACTTTGGTTCCCTTGGAGGAAAAATGAGTCTGCAATCTCTAGTTATATGTCCAAAGTTGTTGCACTTGTAGCATTCTACCTCATTACTTAATGATCCAAATCTGTCGTGGCTTCTATTCTGTGCTTCATGAGATCTTCTTGGATAACTATTTCTTGTATATTCCTCATTGTTTCTTCTATTATTGGTATTCGCTCTACAATTCACAACTTTGTGCCCAAAATTATAACATGAATAACATGAACCAAGAAAACTAGTTTGATACCTAGGAGTAGAAGATCTTATGAATGGTGCTTCTCTTTTGAATCCTTCTTCTTCTTGAGGTATTTCTATAGTTGGCTTTTGCTAATACTGAATTCTTAATATTCTAGGTGGTGCAATGTCTCTTTAATAGTCCTCTTGATTTTTCATCTCTTCTTCTTTAGAGGGACCTCTGACAACTTCTTCATAGCTTCTTGTTCTATCATTTTGGATCTTGAACCTTTCTCTATTTGGGTCTGACTGTATCCCAATATGGATCTGTCATAGTAATTTCTTTGACTATTAATGATATTATCCAATATCCTAGTGTTGTTTTCCTTCATGTCCTTCTTCTGAAGATCTTTTCTTAGAGTGACTATCTCATCTTCCAAGCCTTCAATGGTCCTATCTCTCTCTTTTAATTGTCCTCTGAGTGCTTCTTTAATTTTCTTTTCTTCTTCTACCTGTACTTTTAGGTTATTGATCATATTCTCAACCTCTTTGGAGTTGATCTTTTGAGATTATTCTCTCTTCTTTATTTCTACCTGGAGAGACTTGTTTGTCTTCTTTTCCATTTTAATAACTTCTATGGCACTCATCAATTCTTCTCTGTAATTGAATTCTGCCTATTCATATTGTTCACAACCTTCTTCATCAAAGTTTTATATTTCCATGAATAGTACCCTTTTTGTATCACCGACGCTAACTTTATCTTCAACTGATGAGAAACTGTCTTCCTTGGTGCAAAGAATTTACTTGAAAAAGTTGTTTTTGTTTCTTCTACCCTTTTGGATTTGATTTTTACTTTTAGGGTCGTCTTCTTATTCATTTATTTCTTTTTCTTATAAGGACATTTATTAGCAAAATAACCAATACCATCATAATTAAAACAAATCAATATAATCATACATTTTTACTTTCCAATTCCCTTTTTTAGCCTTCTGACGGAGTTAACCACCTCTTCATCTTCCTTTGAATCATCGCTGCAGCTACAATCTGACTTTGGTTTTTGCTTGATCTTTTTCATTGTCTTATTGGATGCCTTGAATGTTGCTTCCTTTGTAACTGGGTTCTACTATTTCGTTCTCATTTATAAGTTGAATATACCATGTAGCTCATCCATGCTTAATGTAGCTAAATCTTCTCTTTTCTTCTAGGTCTAAAATCTTTAGGTCATATCTCATAGGTAGAGATATCAACACCTATTGAGCAATGATTGGTTCCTTCATTTCTTCTCCCAAACCTTTAATGGAATTGGCTGTCTCATCAACCCGTAGAAAGTAGCAGGCAATTTTTTAATCTTACTTCATCTTCAATTGTTCAAACTTGGCTCTAAAGGTTTGAATTTTGAAATTCTTAACCTTGGCATATCCTTCATAGATATTCTTTAGTTTGTCCCATATTGTTTTGGCAGAATCACAGTGTACAACTTTGGTGTACATTGATTCATTCAAACCATTCAAGATGACATTTTTTTCTCTAACATCATTATCTTCAAGTTTCTTTCCATCCTTATCTATCGGGGGAGTGGTTGGTGCTTTGAATGTTTCTTCCTTTGTAACTGGGTTCTCCTATTCCATTTTTCATTCTCATTTATAAGCTGTGAGTATACCATGTAGCTCATCCATGCTTAATGTAGCTAAATCTTCTCTTTTCTTCTAGGTCTGAAATCTTTAGGTCATATCTCATAGGTAGAGATATCAACACCTATTGAGCAATGATTGGTTCCTTCATTTCTTCTCCCAAACCTTTAATGGAATTGGTTGTCTCATCAACCCATAGAAAGTAGCAGGCAATGTTTTAATCTTAATTCATCTTCAATTGTTCAAACTTGGTTCTAAAGGTTTGAAGTTTGGATTTCTTAACCTTGGCATATACTGCATAGATATTCTTTAGTTTGTCCCATATTGTTTTTGTAGAATCACAATGTACAACTTTGGTGTACATTGATTTAGTCAAACCATTCAAGATGACATTTTTTTCTCTAACATCATTATCTTCAAGTTTCTTTCCATCCTTATCTATTGGGGGAGGAGCTGGTGCTTTGTATCCATCTACTACTACTCACCAAACATCGAATCCATGTGCCCGCACATATGTTTTCATATGCCTTCTCTAAAATTCATAGTTATGACCATCAAACTATGGAACCCCAATCTTAGTGTAGTCCATGATCTCCTTCCAGTGGTTAGACTTCTTTCTGAAGGAACTGCTCTGATACCAGTTGTTGGATTACTAAGAGGGTGGGTGAATCAGTAATAATCAATTTAGTACTTTTAACCATAGTATATTCTTCAAAAATATTCAACATTTTATCATTAGAATTCAATATATCATCAAAAATATAATCATAAACAACATCACATCACAATCAATAAACAACAAACCAGGATTTAAGTGGAAACCCAAACAAGATAAAACCATAGAATGATTTTATTATATATCAAAATAATACATTCATTGGAAGCAACAACTTCCTAATTCTCCAGCTAAAACTGGAAGGAGACTCCAACCACCTATTCGCTTGGTCCAACCTAAAGGAAGATACAACTCCCTGAATTCTATGTCTCCAACTAGAAGGAGGCTACAACCCCCTGAGTTATCCATCTCCAACCAAAAGGTGGCTAAAACCACCTGTCCTTGCCCCATCTAACCAACCTATAATATAAATGTAGACCAACTATCACTATCAAAAACTCTTCCATTGTCACTGTCACTTTGTCTCTTTCTCTATCACTGTCACTCTGTCTTTTTCACTATCACACTATCTTTGTCACTATCACTATGTTATTATCACTATCACATAAACCTATATATTCTCATCAACCAACTGACACATGTACCATACCATGCATCAACTATATACCAACATACATACCATCTCATGCATCAATCATGAACCAAACATACATCAATAAAGAATAGTGAATCATGATTAAGATCATCAACCATGTGTAACATGTACAATATACCATACCATCAACCATATGCATATCTGTACCCTATCATCAATGAATTATCTCAATGAACCAATGCATGCCCCTCATACATATCCCACCATATAACATGAATATGCCTCAACCATATACAATCAACTAAAAAATAAGAACTATAAGGACCATGTCATATGATGAACTAGATATAAGATTTCTCCTCACTCATCCAAGCAACCAAGATATACCATAACCAAATACCAAACCACCCATACCAAGTACGCCTCAAGCATACACCATATCATGACAATAAGTAACCATCAGAACTAGTATACAACCATACAAATACCTCTATAGCTAACTTGAGACTCTGAGATGCTGACCTGTAAAATTCCTTCAAACTTTTAGCAACCTTGTACCAACATCTACTTAATACTTCATTAGATTTTCACATATATGAAACCTTATTCTTCTCCATCCCATGGATATATGCGCTTTCCTCCATTGCAACCCACATACATCCATTCCCTCCTAACCTATAACTCATGGATACCTCAGAAACTAGGTTTTTTTGCAACTTCGATACTTTCTCCTTCGACCCTCCTTTTCTACTTCAGAAATATGTCGTCACAGCCTTAGCAAAAGATCACTAGATCACAATAAAGATAATAAATGAATAAGTGTGTGATTGTTCTTGTGAATGACTCCTTGAGGTGCTTATATAGTTGTGCTAGGTAACTCCTCTCCTTAATTTAGGGATTTCTTGTTGTAACCAATTTACCCCTTGACTAAGACATGTAACCAACTAGGGGCTTCTTGACCACTCTTCGGGGCTTCCAACATTACAAGGCCATATCTACCTAACCGTGAGGAACCACGTGGCATTCCACATCTCACCGGAAATGACAAGACCTGCACTATCCATCTATGAGTGGCTTGCCTACATTTAATCTATACATAATTTCCATATTCCTCATTCAACTTTAGGTACCAAAACACCACCATCGGGGATTCTTAAAGGGTTGGCATCAATGACAACCAAACTATCAACAAATAAAAGTGTTTAAACAAACATTTATTTTTCAAAAATTTAAGTAATTGTTCTTTTAAAGAGGGGGACTATGTTTTACTTTTATGGAAGTGATAGTCAAATTTTTAGCCAGGGAAATCACTTCATTTGTTATCTTCATCATCTTATCTTTCCAATGATATAAATGTTTCCCAAATCCATCACCCGGATCTCAAGATATGAGCTCATGAAGTTGAGTTGTCACGCAGACCTATCAAAACATGAAACTGACTGATATTTCCATTTTTTTATAACAATTTGTTAACTTTCATCCCTTCTAACATATACCAAAAATTTCTTTGTCGAAATAAATTTCCAACGTTATATAGTTTGCATGATTCTGACTCTTGGAGCTCATGTTATGGCTTCTAGAAGATTATGACTCAGGAACCATCAATCAAAGTTGATGGGAAAATGTGAGCCCTTGATATTGGATTTCATTTTCCACCTTAATTATTTCGAATTTTTTGGTGAAAATACTATCCCACATGCATCAGGATACTTGAATTTTTGGTGTATATATTCAAAAGTGCATTATACTCTTGATAAGTAACACAAAGAGAGAATATTATGGGGCTTTAAGAGCTCGACCTCCCTTAGAAAATTAATTAATAAAATATAATTTTATATGCCAAGTCAAAGAAAAATCATCGTTGAGTCATCACCCACATGCAACCAATAAAACCCTGCCACATGTAACTAATGAAAATATGCCATGTGTCATAAATAATGTGCTGCCATCTGGCATGATTTCATAGGTTGATGAGATTGCCATGCCATTTGTTAACTAGCTTCCATGTGTCATAATTCCACGCTGCCATGTGTCATAATTTTATTTGATGCCATGTGGAACCATTCCATAAGATGATATGTGTAACAATTGTATTGTTCACCACTTTATATTATTAGAAAAAGTTTTGGTATAAATATTTAGTGGGAAGGTAAATCTAAGGGGGAAGGTATGGGTAGTTAGGGAAGGGGATAAATGAAGGTATTTGAGGTAGCAGGGGGTATTTTGTAGGCATCAGACTTAGGGGGTGGGAAATGTAGGTGGTAGAGGGATAAGGGTGACCTGGGGTGAGGTAAGGGGGGGATAAATGAGTATGGCCAATGGTCAGAGAAGGGAGTGAGAAAGGAAGGGGGTGTGGGTGAGTCTGCGAGTCCGCAAATTTATTAAAAAATAAAGTATGGAATGTTAATGGGATGAGAGGGGGTGAGGGTGAGTGGGTTAGCGGGGTAAGGGAATGAGTGTGCCAACCTTCCATGGAGTGGGTTAAAAATAAAACTAGGTGTGACATGAAGGAGGGGAAATAAGGAAAGGGAGGGATAAGGAGGTGAGGGAGGAGAGGTTTAAAAATATTTTAACTGTTGGAACAAGGGGGAATATGGGGAAGAGGAAATAATATGGGTCTTAGGACCATAAGAGTTTGAAGAAAATTGTGGATCTTGGACCTAAAAAATTGAAGAAAAAGAGGGTCTTGGGCTTGGAAAATTTAGATGCATTTCAAAGAAAATCGATTTATTCCACATGGAAGAAGAGTCATTTTCTACTTAAACGTAAACCTAGATATCTTGAGCATACAAACTCAGATTTTCGATATGAAAAATGTGTGGAGAATATGATATTGAGGGATACACAATGAACTTATATTAGTTAAAAAATTGTCTTCTTTTGATATAATTTTTTAATGAATCCAAGAGTGGGAAAATATAAATGACCAAATATTTGTCAATAGTTGGCTCCAACTGTGGGATAGTGACCCCCTGTGGGTTGCTAAGAACACCATAATCTAATGAACATTTTCCCTCTCTGATACGGATTATTTTCGGCACGAAATGAGAGCGGAGATATAATAAATAAATGCACAGAGATATTGCAGATATTCAATAATATAACAGGAATGTATCATAGATGCAACCATAAACACAAATATATAGTAATACACAATTTCTATTAATCAGAGAAATGTACAGAGACTGTAAAAATACAGAGTGAAAGACTCACTAGAATGGTGGCAGCTTATCTTTGAGAAGAGATGTGACGGCTACTCGCATTCGCAAGAAGATGATTACAATGAGGCTCTGAAGGCCCTTTTACAATAAACGGGAATGCCAAAAGTCCTAGACATTCAAAAACCTAACCCTAGGAGATGAAGCGCCAAAAGTCATGTGGGCCCAATTTGGGTAAGTGAGTACATCAACTTCCCGGAGTCGTAACTTTTGCATATTATCTCCGTTTTAGGTGTGTGATAGCTCGTTGGAAAGGTATTGTCGAGGAGATTCATTTTGGGGGACCAATTATTCCTTCGGCTATCATTGAGAACCTCTATCTCGAAAAACCTTCATTTGGACCCTCAAAATGGCCCCGGATGTTAAAACCTGCTAAAAATAGTAAATTGCCAAAATGGCTAGAAAACTATTTTGAGCCATTTGGAAAAGGTGGGTGGCCACCGATATCCACCTGGATCACTCTCCATTGGGATATTGATTCATATTCAAAATATATTCCTCTAATTCTTCTTCTTTCATGGAGTTATCTTAACAAATTCCTTATTGTACAAAACTGAAATGAAGGAACACAATATGTACATACATGATCTACCTACCTTGTCTTACTTGGAAGAAAAGGGGCACCTTAGGTATAGGTAGATTTCCAATGGAGCCATTCAAGAATTGATCTTATTTGTGGGATGAACTCCATCACTATGGAACATATTGAAGCTTGTACCAATGAGTCAGGGGCACTCTCAATGTCTACTGGAGAAAAATTGAACCATGTGTGCTGAAAATTTGATTGCATTGTTTGGAAAACAATGGTCTGGAACCATAATTCAATGAAGTCAATTAATGTCTACTAAATAATACTATTTTATTTTATTGGATGAGGAGTTTCCAATTGTAATGTTCTTTCATCTTTCTCCTTATCTCCAACCACTTCCAAGGTTCTTGATTCATCAATAATATCTTGAAAAGACTCTTCATGTAAAGACAATCTTTCTCATTATTATTCTCAAGATTCATTTCTTTCATCAATTCTTATTGCTACAAGTGCTCTTGAGGCCTTTCATTATCTATTGCAAGGCTGAAATCTTCTTGTGCATTTGGTGGACGTTTCTCGATTTCATTCTCAAATTTGTTGCTTGAAATATCTTCATATGGAGTATATAGGAGGCTGAAATTTTCTTCTTGTAAATTGGAATTTTCATATTCATATTTAGCAACATGAATTGACTTAGAAATTTTATCCAATATTTGATTAGATTCTTCTTCAAAATTGTTCACTTTGTTATCTTTCTTCCATATGGGAGAGGGTGGGTGGGAAACAACATTTAAAGCATCAACCAAAAAATATGAATACACTCTTGGGATGAACTTTTCTGCAAATAAATCTTCTAAAACATCCTAGATGGTAATGGAGTTAGGTATTAATGAGTTGTACCATTCAAGAGAATTCCCTCACAAATTTTGTAAAAATAATCTACATGTAACACTATCTTCAGTGAGGTTGAAATCATGACATGTACTTTTAAAATTAAACAAGTGTTTCTCTGCATATCAAGCATCCCCAAAGAATGTAGAAAAACTTTGAATAGAAATATCAAGCATTTGAAAATATACTTTTGGTATATTTAAAAGGTTTTTATGAAATTGCCTCCTTCTTTAGGTAGTTCTCCCTTTTGTTGAGTCTTGTAAATCTATTGATGGACTTGGTGGAGAATTTTAATGAGAATGATGACATGAATAAGATTCTTCATTTTGAGTCTTTCCAATGGATTTTCCAAGGAGATCATTCTCCTGAATCTTTGGTGATACTTGGGTCTTTTTGAAATTATAAAAAAGTTTCAACATATTTCAATAATCCTTTTATAAGTCCCTTGTATTTAAAATAAGAAACAATTTTTTTGAATTTTCTTTTCAAAGACTTGAAACATGGAGATTATGGTTTCTCAATCAAACCTGAACCAGAGCCTCAAATATCTTGAAACACAATGGTTCCCCAATATGGCTTTCAAAAATGTTGTCTTTGCATTTGTCAGGACCGGAACAACAACCTCACAGGGATATGAATCCCCCTGCATTTTTAGAGAGGTGGTACTCCTATTTGGATAGAAGATACATCTTGAATATCTTGGATTAGGAGAATGGTTAGGTAGCAAACCATATAACTTTATTGCTGAAAATTATCGAATAAAATGGTTCTTTAATAACCTGATCTGATATTTATGTGCAACACGAAGTATTCTATTGATAGAAAAGGTTGAAGGAAGGCTTCAACATCAAAATTTGTTTGTAATCAACATCACATACACAATATTCTTAGTCATATATAAATGCGTCCATATATTCTTTACGAGAAATGGGAGAGAATAATTTGATCATCTCAAATAATTTTAAAAGAGTATTAATATAAAGATCAAAAAGATAATTTGATAGATCAATTTCAAATATCTCATACTTAAGACTCAAAGTTACAAGATACAATCTAAATCAACCCCGAAGTAATTCTTTGTGGAGTTTTATTCATGAAAAATGTTCTTCATTACAAAATATCCAACAGTCATGTATATGGTTGTAAATATTCCATGATCATATAAGAAAAAGTGTTTTGAAGAATACAAGAAGAACACTCACAACTCAGCCTTGTGCCCAATTTAGAGATTCAAGCATAAATGGTGTAGAAGAAGAGAAAAGTGGAGAAGATGGAGATGTTTCTTCGTTGATCAAAATTTTGGTTGTATATTCATGGTTGTACCTGCTTCTTCCTTTGATACTCTTCCCCTTCCCCTCTAATAATTTTGATTATGGAACCCTTGATGAAACACATCTTCTCTTTTTAAAATTAGATTTTCTAACTACTTGAGTAGTTAGGGTTTTTCTTTTCTTTAATTTACCTTAAAATTTTATTATTGAAGTATTCTCTTTAATTAATTCCTAATTAAGTGTTTTTTAATGAGTTCAAATCATTATAATTTGTACCTTTAAAATGGGTCCTTTTCTTTTTTTAATAAAACTTTTTAAATAATTTTTTTTTTTCAAAAATTTAATTAATTGTCCTTTTAAAGAGGGGGGTTGTGTTTTACTTGTATGGAAGTTATAATCAAATTTTTTATCCATGGAAATAAATTTATCTTCTTATCTTTCCAACAATATAAATTTTACTCAAATATGTCGCCCGGATCTCAATATATGAGCTCGTGAAGTTGAGTTGTCACGCAAACCCATTAAAAAATGAAGTTGACTGATATTTCAATTTCTAGGAAAAATGTGGTCACTTTCATCCCTTCTAACATGTACCAACATCTTCTTCATCAAAATAACTTTCCAATGGTATACATTTTGCATGATTATGACTCTCGGAGCTCAATTAATGGCTTCTGGAAGAATATGACTCGGGAATAGTCGATCAAAGTTGATGGGAAAATGTGAGCCCTTGATCTTAGATTTTGTTTTCCACCTTAATTATTTTGACTTTTTTGGTGAAAATACTATCCCACATGCATTGGGATACTTGAATTTTTGGTGTATATAATCAAAAGTGTATTATACACTTAATAAGTAACACAAAGAGAGAAAATTATGGGGCTTTAAGGGATCAACCTCCCTTAAAAAATTAATTAATAAAATATAATTTTATATGCCAAGTCAAAGCCAAGTTATTGTTGATTCATCACCCATATGAAACCAATAAAAACCTTCCACTTGTAACCAATGAAAATATGTCGTGTCATAAATAATGTGTTTCCATGTGGCGTGATTTCATAGGTTGATGAGATTTCCATGCCATCCATTAACTAGCTACCATGTGTCATAATTCCACGCTGCCATGTTTCATAATTTTATTGGATCCCATGTGGCACCCTTCCATAATATTCTTTGTGTAACAATCTTATTAGTTACCACTTTATATGATGAAAATAAGTTTTGGTATAAAGCTTAAGTGGGAAGGTAAACGAGAGGGGGGAGGTATGGGTAGTTAGGGAAGGGGAGAAATGAGGGTAGCAAAGGTAAGGGGGGTAGTTTGTAGGAAGCATACTTAAAGGGTTGGGAAATGTATATTTCAAAGGGATAAGGGTAATGTAGGGTGAGGTAAGGGGGGGAGAAATGAGTGTGGTGGGCAGACGAAGAAGGGACAGAGGAAGGAGGGGGATGTGGGTGAGTTTGCGAGTTTGTAAAGGGCTTACAAAATTAAGTATGGAATGGTAAGGGGATGAGAGGGGGTATGTGTGAGTGGGTTAGTAGGGTAAGGGAATGATTTTGCCAACCCACCATGGAGTGGGTTAAAAATAAATAAATAAGTGTGACATGAAGGAGGGGAAATAAGGAAGGGGAGGGATAAGGAGGTGAGGGAAGAGAGGTTTAAAAATATTTTAATTGTTGGAACAAGGGGGAATATGGGGAAGAATAAATAATATGGGTTTTATTCTAGTAATATTTTGAAGAAAATTATGGGTATTGCACCCGAAAAATTGAACAAAAATAGGGTCTTGGTCCCAAAACATTTAGATGCATTTT
The DNA here is from genome assembly GCA_009831015.1 of Picea engelmannii. Lineage (NCBI taxonomy): Eukaryota > Viridiplantae > Streptophyta > Pinopsida > Pinales > Pinaceae > Picea > Picea engelmannii. The sequence continues at coordinate 493,088 of ML781198.1, read as the reverse complement.
GAAGAGAATAGCTTTATTCCACATGGAAGAAGCATCATTTTCCACTTAAACATAAACCTGGATATGTTGAGCATATGAACTCATATTTTTTATCTGAAAAATACGTGGTGAAGATGATACCGAGGGCTACACAACGAACTTGTAATAATTCAAAAATTGTCTTCTTTTGATATAATTTTTTAATGAATCCAAGAGTAGGAAAATATAGATGACCGAATTTTCATCAACAACTGGCTCTAACTACGGGACAGTAACCCCCTATGGGTTATTTAGAACACTAGATTCTCAAGACTAGTTTCCCTCTCCATTGGGATATGGAGTCATCTTCAAAATAGATTCATGTAATTATTCTTCTTTTGTGGAGTTATCTTAGTAACTACCTTATTATACAAAACTGAACTGAAGGAACAAAATACGTACATACATGATCTACCTACCCTCTCTTATTTGGATGAAAAGGGGAACATTAGGTATTGGTACATTTCCAATGGATCCATTCAAGAATTGATTTAATTTGTTGGGTGAAATCCATCACTATGGAACATATTGAAACTTGTACCAATGAGTCATGGGCACTCTCAATGTCTACTGGAGAAAAATTGAACCAAGTGTGATGAAAATTTGATCTCATTGTTTGGACAACAATGCTCTAGAACCACAATTCAATGAAGTCACTTCTTGGCTGCTCAAGAATACTATTGACTTTGATTGGATGAAGAGTTTCCAATCATAACGTTATTTCATATTTCTCCTTATCACCAACCACTTCCAAGGTTCTTGATTCATCAATAATATCTTGAAAAGACTCTTCCTTCATGTAAAGGCAATCTTGCTCATTATTCTTATGAAGATTCAATTCTTTCACCAATTCGTCTTGCTGCAAGTGCTCTTGAGGCCTTTCATTATCTATTGCAAGGATGAAATATTTTTGTGCATTTGGTGGAAATTTGTTGCTTGAAATATCTTCATATGGAGTATATAGGAGTCTGAAATTTTCTTCTTGTAAATTGGAATTTTCATCTTTATATTCAGCAACATGACTTGACTTAGAAACTTCATCCAATCTTTGATTAGATTCTTCTTCAAAATTGGTCACTTTGTTATCTTTCTTCCATATGGGAGAGGGTGAGTGGGAAAAATCATTAAAAGCATCAATAAAAACATATGAATGCACTCTTGAGATGAATTTTTTTGCAAATGAATTTTCTAACACATCCCAACTAGTAATGGAGTTAGGTATTAATGAGATACACCATTCAAGAGAATTCCCTTGTAGAGTTTGTAAAAATAATCTACATGTAACATTTCCTTCAGTGAAGTTGAAATCATGACATGTAATTTTAAAATTAAACAAGTGTTGCTCTTCATCTTTTGAAGAAGCCCCAAAGAATTTAGAAAAAAATTCAATAGAAATATCAGGCATTTGAAAATCTAATTTTGGTAGATTTAAAGGGGTTTTATGAAATTCCCTCCTTATTTGGGTATTTCTCCCTTTTGTCGAGTCTTGTAAAGCCATTTATGGGCTTGATGGAGAATTTAAGGAAACATCATGACATGAATGAAATTTTTCATTTTGAGTCTTTCCAATGGAGTTGTTAGGGAGATCATTCTCCCGAATATTGAATGCTTCTTGGGTATTTTTGAAATTATAAAAAAGGTGCAACGTCTTTCAATAATCCTTTTATAAATAACTTACATTTAAAACAAGCAAAAATATTTTTTGAATTTTCTTTTCAAAGACTTGAACCATGGAGATTCTGGTTTCTCAATCAAACCTAAAGAAGGGCCTCAAATATCCTGAAAACAAATGGTTCCCCGGTATGGTCGAAATTGTTTTTGATGTTTGAATATGTCAGGAGTGAAACGAAAACCTCATGATGATATGAATCCCCCTACATGTTTAGAGAGGTGGTACTCATCTTTGGCTAAAAGATATATCTTGAAGATCTTGGATTAGGAGAATTCTTAGGCAAAAAACCCTAGATCTTTATTTCTCAAAATTATCCAATAAAATGGTTCTTCAATAACCTTATATGATATTTATGTGCAACAATAAGTCTTATGTCAATAGAAAAGGTTTAAGTAGGGCTTAAACATTAGAGTTTCTTTGTTATCAACATCATATACACAACCTTCTTAATCATATATAAATGAATCCATATCTTCTTTATGAGAAATAAGAGAGAATAATTTGATCATCTCAAAGAATTTAAATGTGTATTATTATAAAGATCAAAAAGAGAATTTGATAGATCAATTTCAAATATCTCATACTTAAGCCTCAAAGTTACAAGATACAATGAAAATCAACCCCAAACTAATTCTTTGTAGAGTTTTATTCATGAAACATGTTCTTCATTAAAAAATATCGGATAGTCATGTATATGGTTGTAAATAATCTGTGATCATATAAGAAAAATCATTTTGACGAATACAAGAAGAGCACATAACTCATCCTTGTGCCCAATTTAGAGATTCAAGCATAAAGCTATGAGAAATGGTGTAGAAGAAGATAAAGAGTGGAGAATATGGAGATGTCTCATCATTGATTAGAATCTTGGTTGTATATTCATGGTTGTAACTTCTTCTTCATATGATATTCTACCCCTTCCCCTTTGATAATTTTGATTATGGAACCCTTGATGAAACACTTCTTCTCTTTTTAAAATTAGATTTTCTAACTACTTGAGTAATTAGGGTTTTCTTTTTCTTTAATCTCTCATACACTTTTATTATTGAATTTTTCTCTTTAATTAATGCCTAATTAATTTTTTTTAATGACTCCACATCATTATCATTCATATCTTTAAAATGGGTCCTTTTCGTTTTTTAAGAAAAGTTTTTAAATAACCTTTTACTTTTCAAAACATTAATTAATTGTCCTTTTAAATAGTGGGGCTATATTTTAATTTTATGGAAGTGATAATCAATGTTTTAGCAACATAAATCACTTCAAATGTGATATTCATCATCTTATCATTCCAATGATATAAAATTTTCCCAAATCCGTCACCCGGATCTCCAGATACGAGCTCATGAAGTTGAGTTGTCATGCAAACCCATTAAAAACTAAAGCTGACTAACATTTCAATTTTTGGGAAAAGTGTGGTCACTTTCAGCCCTTCTAACCCATACCAACATATTCTTCATCAAAATATATTTCCAACGGTATATATTGTATGCGATTCTGAATCTCGGAGCTCATGTTATGGCTTTTGGAAGATTATGACTCAGGAACCATCGATCAAAGTTGATGGGAAAGTGTGAGCCCTTGATCTTAGATTTCATTTTCCACCTTAAGTATTTAGACTTTTGTGGTGAAAATATTATCCCACATGCATTGAGATACTTGAATTTTTGGTGTATATATTCAAGACTGCATTATATGCTTGATAAGTAACACAAAGAGAGAACATTATGGGGTTTTAAGGGCTCGACCTCCCTTACAAAATTAATTAACAAAATATAATTTTATATGTCATGTCAAAGCCAAGTAATCATTGAGTCACCATCCACATGGAACCAATAAAAAACCGCCATGTGTAACCATTGAAATTATGCCATGTGTCATAAATAATCCGCTGCCATGTGGCACGATTTCATAGGTTGATGAGATTTCCATGCCATCCATTAACTAGCTGCCATGTGTCATAATTCCATGCTTCCATGTGTCATAATTTTATTGGTTGCCATTTCGCACCCTTCATAAGATTCCATGTGTAACAATCTTATGGGTTACCACTTTACATGATTAAAATAATTTTTGTTATAAAGATTAAGTGGGAAGGGAAATGAGAAGGGGACGGTATGGGTAGTTAAGGAAGGGGAGAAATGAGGATAGCAGAGGTAAGGAGGGTAGTTTGTAGGAAAATGACCTAGGGGGGATGAGAAATGTAGGTGGAATAGGGATAAGGGTGACGTAGGGTGAGGTAAGGAGGGGGGAAACTGAGTGTGGCAGACAAATGTAGAAGGGAGTGAGGAAGGAGGTGGGTGTGGGTGAGTCCACAAAGGGATTAAAAAATTAATTATGGAATGGTAAGGGGATGAGAGGGGGTGTGGGTGGTGAGTGGGTTAGAAGGGTAAGGGAATGAGTCCACCAACCCGCCATGAAGTGGGTTAAAAAAAATAAACTAAGTGTGACATGAAGGAGGGGAAATAAGGAAGGGGAGGGATAAGGAGGCGAGGGAGGAGAGGTTTAAAAATATTTTAAGTGTTGGAACAAAGGGAAATATGGGGAAGAAGAAATAATATGGGTCTCAGGCCCGTAATATTTTGAAGAAAATTATGGGTCTTGGGCCCGAAAAAATGAACTAAAACATGGTCTTGGGCCCAAAAAATTTATATGCATTTTGAAGAAAATAGCTTTATGAAGTGTCATTTTATGCTTAAAATTAAACCTGGATATCTTGAGCATACGAGCTCAGATTTTCGATCAAAAAAATGTGTAGTGAAGTTGAGATTGAGAGATACACAATGAATTTATAATAGTTCAAAAATTGTCCTCTTTTTATATCATGTTTTAATGAATCCAAGAGCAGAAAAATATACATGACTAAATTTTGATCAACATGGTCGCATCGCCCCCTCCCCCCTTTCCCTTGCTTTATATAAATGTTTAAATGTTATTTTTTTTTAATTTTATAGGTTATACTTTTAATTTTTATTTTATATGTTATGTTATATATGTTATATTTTATTTTATTTTATATGTTATTTTATATTATATTTTTATATGTTATACTATATTTTATGTTATTAGTATGTTATTTTATTATATTTTTGTTGTTGTTGTAAATTCCTCATCTATTCCATTAAAAATAAAGTAATAGTACAGTCAAGAGATCTGGTGTGGACTAAGAAACAGACATCCAAAGAGATAGACTAGCAGTTCTAAAGACTAAGCTTGCGCTTACTAGGAAACCAAGCAATCAAAACTTGGAAAACTGGCCTGCCCATAGAGGGAAACCAGGCTCTCAAAAGAAACCAAAAGTCTTTGCAATGTTTCACATGTCATAAAAACTGGGACTAAACAAAACTTAAGAGACTTGGAAACTGACAAGAGAAAGAAAATTAAGAAGGAAGACCTTGAGGGGGGTTTCTTCTACCACTGGGCACTCGACGAAGTCGTTGTCAGTGGAGGAGATGGTGTAGTTGGATTGCTCTTTCTTGGTGGGAAGTCCTATACATTTGGTGAAGGAGGAGGAGGGTGGAAAATCACTATGTTGGACTTTCTGCATGGGGGGGAAATTATGGAATTCACCCGCCTATGCACCTTGCTTGATTGGTTGAGCCTCTATTGTCTTCCTACAATTAGTATCTGAAGGGGTCGGGGTGTTGTGTTGTCCATCTAAAGAAGGTGATTGGGCTCTAGGAGAAAGTGGTGAGTTGGAGGGACTCTGAGAAAACACACCAGGAAGAATAATAAGGGAGCGGGCCAGAATATTTTTTAACGTCCAATAGCTTCTTCGATGTCTTTGGGTGTGATGGGTTGTAGGATGGAAGCTAGTCATTTCCTCCTCCCAGTCATCCAAAATTTTTTGAATAGAGCTCAGAACTGAAAAATTGTAGCCTTCTTGACTGACCATGATAGGCTGAGAATGGGCACTAGTCTCTCTTCCTCCACCTATGCCCCTCCCCAGATGGGGGGTAGCACGTATGCGTTTGGGCATTGCAGGAACTAGAAGAAATCTATGGAGAAGATTAGAAGAAGGCCATGTCACCTTGTTGAGCTGGTAGCTGCCACTTCAAGACTAAATTAGGAGTAGGGTCAGACTGAAAACATTGAAAAGATAAGACTAGCCAGAGGATCTCTTTGCATCAATAGTAATTTCACTGATCAGAAGCGCAGGACAAGGTATGTACCGAATGAGCTAGAAGTGGAGGTTCCCCGGGTGGAAAAGGAAAGAGATCTGGGAAATCAATTCCCACACCATCCACAAATCCAAACTTGAAACCATCGTACCTCATCATACCTGAAGCATGATTATAGTGGTTGTCGAAGTTAATGCTTCGGGCCTCGAGTAATTCACAGAGTTAATTTGCATGGAGTGTGGGAGGAGTGGGAGCTAGGTGGCCATCGATTCAGGTGTTGGAGGTGATATGAGTGGAGGCCAGGTGTATCGTGTAAGAATATGCATCCAGGCTAGGAAAATCTCTTGGTTTAAGTATGACACAATATTGCATGAGAGAATGGATTAGAAGATCATCAAAATCTTAGTCCTAGATATCGAAGTTTTCAGTGATTCCTACATTCACGATCTTATCTACAAGGGAGTTGGATTTACATCTGACATGTTGGAAAGTGATGGAGGCCAGGGGCGCTAGAAGAAGAGAAATTTTTTGTAACTCTTGTTCCAATATCTAGCTTGGAGAAACCTTGTCTCTCTGAGATCCATTTTGGATTCTAATAGCCAAAGAGATAATGAGTTGAGATTCTCCTTCAAATATAAGAGGAAAGAGAGCCCTTTTTTTTCTATTTGGAGACCATAGAGTAGACCAGAGAGTTCTACCACATTGTTTTTGTTTTGACCTATGGCTCCATAGAATATTCAGGGGATTTTGCCTAAACTATTTCTGAAGACTCCACCGAAACCAATAGGCCCTGGATTACACTTGGAAGCCCCATAGAAATTGATTTTGATGAAGCCCAGAGGGGGACAAATTCATAGATATGGATTGGAGGGGGGTTTGGATTTTGAGAAGTGGACCCCACTTAAGGAGCAAGAGAGATGCCCCAGTGATTTAAAATTGTATTCTAATTCGGGGGTGATTTGAAGTCTTATTCACTGCAAGGGAGGAGATGAATCATTTCTAGAAGTTGTTTTCTGCAAGTCGTCCAAAGGAGTTCTTCGGAGGATGAAGTGCTTTCAAAAATACACTGATTGCGCTCCTTCCATATATTCCAAACAATGAAACATGAGATGAGTTTCCAAAGATGATTGAGAATATGATTGTTATAAGGATTATCATCCCAAGTTTTTAGAGTTTGGTGTATGTCTCTATGAACATGGTTGGATTTTCTGCATAAGAAAACTATGTTGTCCCAAAGTCGACTAGAGATATGGCATTTGTCTAGGAGGTGATTGATTATTTCCTCATGTCTTAGACATAGGGTGCAGCGAGAAGGAAAAGAGAATCCTCTTTCAAGAATGTTTTCCCAAGTTAAGACACGTTTGTGTAGAACTAGGCAGAGGAATATTGATATCTTGGGCCACGTTCTGAGATTCCAAATTTTGGACCAGTGAGGATCCACTAGTTCTGGAGGAATAGGAATAAGGAGTTGATAGGATTCTTTGATTGTGAAGATTCCTTTTGGGAGGTACCCCCATCTGATTTTGTCAAGGTCCTGACAAATGCATATTTTTCTCTTTTGTAGATCCTTCTTGATGTGCCCGATTATTTCTTTTGGTAGTTGTGAATGTTGGTCCTATAAAGATTTCTATTTCCTATAATTTTGTTGGTTAGATTCCTTTCGAAGATCCTTGACTTTCAGTCCTCCCAAGGGTGGAAGAGTAGCCTCGGGGGGAGGTTGTGCAATATTTATAGACTCAAAAGATGCATCCATGAGTTTGTCTAGAAATTGGGCATAGGTATCGTCACAGATCTCCCAGAAGATATTTTGTTGGATGAGATCTCGTTGAAGCTTCACTGAGTTCCAGATGAGAGAGCCTTGAGTGTTTTGATTCAAGCGAATTATATTATGAGGATCCCAATCAGCTTCATATTTACTTTTCTAGAATTGTTCCCATATACTTGAACTATTTGAAACCCAATTCCACCAAGTTTTTACACTAAGGATTGCATTGCTCTTGGTGTGATCTCTTAGTCCCAAACCTCCCATGGATTTGGGCAAGCATATTTTATCCCATTTGACCTGAGACAATTTGGGAGTGTTTTTGTATCCACCCTAGATGAAGGTACGGTAAATGTTCTTGATATACTTGAGAACCCATCTAGGGGCAACAAGAAACGAGAAGTGGTACAAAGGCATAGTTTGAAGAACAACTTTGATGAGAACAAGTCACCCTGCCAGATTGAGGGACTGAAAGGTCTAGGAAGAGAGATTCTATGTAATTTTCTCAATAATTTCCTTCCAGGAGGAGTGTTTGAGGGCTAAGTCGATCAAGGTGACACCCAAGTACTTTGAGGGGAGGGAGGAGATGGTGAAACCTCAAGTTCTGGAAATGTTACTTTGAGTAGTGGGAGGGGTGTTAAAAAAGGAGATGTGGGATTTATCTAGGTTAACAGAGGCTCTAGAAGATTTTGAGAAAGTGTTGACGATTCCATGCAAAGAGAGAGGTTCTTGTACAGAGGGATAGGCCATGAGAAAGTTGTCATCAATGAATTGTTGGTGGGTTAGGGGTTGATTGTTGTGAAGGTTAATCCCTTCTAGATAACCTCTACAGTGTGCACTATTGAGCATGTGACCAAGGACCTTATCCATGAGGATGCATAAGAAGGGAGAGAGAGGGTCTCCTTGATGAATTCCTCTAGAGGGTAAAAAGGTACTCGAGGGAAAACCATTGACCAGGGCAGAAAAGAAGGTTGAGGATAGAAGAGAGAAAATCCAATGCACCCAGTCCAATTGAAACCGAAATATAGGAGAAACGTTTCGATGTACTCCCAAATTAGATGGTCAAAATCTTTGGAAAGTTCTATCTTAAGAAGCATACCAGGCTTCTTGGTTGTTTTTAAAGAATGGATAACCTCATGCGATAAAATGATGCCATCCATGGTTTTTCTACCTTCCACATAGCTAGTTTGTTTAGGGGATATGAGAAGAGGGAGAAGGAACTTTAACCTATTGGAAATAACTTTTGTAATAATTTTATAAACGACATTGCAAAGAGAGATGTGTATTCATTTGGTATTAAGGTGAGAAAAGTGGTATTAAGAGATGGTAGCACCCATTTTCTGCTGCAAGATTCCTCCACTATCTCCAGAACATCCTGTTTCAAGAGGTACCAACAGGAGTGAAAGAAATTGATAGTGAAACCATCTGGGCTGGGGGTTGTTCCTTCCTTCATTTGACTGACTGCAATATCCACTTCCTTTAGAGTGATTGGGCAAATTAAGGAGGAATTTTGGTGCTCCGTGACTAGGTAGGGGATCTGGTTGGTAGCCAGTTGGATGGCTTCCTCCTTGGAGTTATTTTCTTTAGTGAGAAGATACTCATAATAAAAGACCAACTCTTTTTCAATATCCTTGTGTGATTCCATCCTAGATCCATCTTCTTTTTAAAGGCATGATATTTTGTTGTACATTCTGTGTTGAATGGTGGAGCGATGGCAGAAGGAAGTATTTCTCTCTCCCTCTTTTAACTAGCAAATTCTAGAATTTTACTTCCATAATGTGTATTCATGTTTGCACCTATCGTCTATCTGGGATTGGAGTTCCTCTTCCCTTTTGGATTTCTCTTATATACGTTTGTATTTGATGATCTATTGTTGCAGGGTCTCCATCTCCTGTTCCAAGTGGATTTTGGCACTGAAGATGTTTCAAAAAGTGGATTTATTCCATACTCTCAAATGGTTCTTTAGCGTTTTAAGTTTTTGTTGAAATCCGTACATTTTGGAGGATGTTATGGTGTGTGTAGTGGACCACCAATCTATGATCATGGGCATGAAGTTTGGATGAGTTAGCCAGAAATTCTCAAATATGAAGGGGTGATAGTGAGTATTACCATTATGGTGCCAATGCATGTAAATGGGTGAATGGTCTAAGCCTACAGAGGGAAAAATGGTGGCATCAAGTTCTCCCCCTGAAGTGGCTATCACTTTTGAAACTAAGAATCTATCTAAGCGGGAGGCTATTTGAGAGGAGCCACCCTGAAAATTTTTACAGGTGTAGATTCCATTAGTGGTTTGCAGATCCACAATATTATTATTTTCGATGAAGTCCTTGAATTTGAGGTATTTCAAAGTGAGGATGCAGTGCCCACCCTTTTTTTCCTGGAGTGTGGTGATTAGATTGAAGTCCCCTCCAATGATCCACATTTTTCTGGGATTATTTTGTTTGTACTAGTCAAGGAAGTCCAAAAGTTGATCCTTTTGATCCAAATATTGGGGGCCATATACATTGGTGATAAATACATGCATATCAGTATCTAAGAGATGGCGGGAGGCTGATATGGAATTCATGGTGGTTTTGAAATAATTAAGAGTTATTTATGTTGGGTTCCAAGCAATCGCTAGACCACCGGAAGTGCTGAAAGCATCAACCAAAATGGATTTACCATTTTTCCAAAGGCACGACATCAAGACTTTTAGATTATCACTATTGCTTTTAGTTTCTTGGATCATGAGCATTGTGGGTATTTCCTATAGTAATTTTATTCGTAGCGTTATGTGCTTGTTGGGATCGTTGATTCCTCTGACATTCTAGGAGATAAATTTCATTGAGAACATTGAGGGTTAGAGGGGGAGAATTTGACGAGTTGGGAATATTTCCTATACTCCACCAACCTAGATACAAAGATGGCGATGTGTTGTAGGTATTTTTTGCACCCTCTTTTTTGGCATCCTTGGCTACTTTTTTTGGATAATTAGGAGGGTTATTATGGATTCCCATCCTGGTTCACATTCTAGCTTTGATAATGGCTTCTTTGAGCAAGTGGATCTGCTTTGGAGGGATCACATGGAAAGTTTGTTTTTTGCGTGCATCATCTAGTCCTAGGAGATCTAACTCTCACAGATCTAGATCTTCCATGTCTTCATCCATTAGAACATCAAAGTCCTGACTTGCTGAGGAGGATGGGATTTCTTGAGAGGGAATTGGGGATGGGTTGTATTGAGTATTGATGTCAAGGTTTCCTGGATCTTGGGATGAATCGCCATATTTGCTCTGTGCATATTCTTGGTGTTTCCTTTTGGGGATCATTTAATCCTCTTCCTCGTTGTTGGTTTCTTCCTCAAGTTGATTGGCTAAAGATTGGAAGTTGTTTCTTTTCATTGGATCTGTAGTTTTGGATGCTGATTGGGGATTCTGATTTGAGCATCGCCGATTAGTTACTTTTATGAATCCTTCCTCGTTTGTGTTTGTTGCATCTTTAAGATCTACTACAAGACTGTTTTGAGGATAGTCTCAGAAAAGGTGCTCGTGTTTATGGCACTTTCGGCATCTGAAAGGAACATGATAATAATCAAAGGTCTAGATCCACTCTATTTCCTCATGCATAAGACAAATGGAGTCGAGCAGGGTTTTGGCTATGTGCATGTAGACGCAAAGCCTGGCATATGAGGTGTATTTGTTGGTTTTAATCTTCTTTGCAATTTTGATGAAGTTGCCTAGAGAATTGTCGATGTCTTTAAGGGTTTCATCATCCCGATAGTCCTTTGGAAGGGAGCATAATTGGATCCACACAGAAGCCCAGGTGAAATCTTCCCTGTCTGGTTTGAAGCGCTTAGTCCAATTCCTGAGATACAAACCAACAGAGTTGAAGAAATAGGTCCCTCCTTCCAGAATCTTATCTATGTCATCAAGTTGTGTGAATATGATGGTGAAGAATATTTTTTAGCCTAGTTGAAGATCGAAGCGTGCTTTTGGCTTCCATTTGGCTGCGATCCAGGGACACTCTGGGCATTGATGCACGCTGGGGGAAACTCGATCTGTGGTCTCTCATCAGATTTCTCTATGCATGTTTTGGTTTTGGTGGAATCTGGTACCAAAAAATTCTAGGGGGGATGAGTAGTGGCTGGCTATTCCTGTTTTTGCAAAGAAGGGTTGTCTAGTTGCATGGGTTCATTTCTTTTTCCATAGGTCTAATTCAAAGAGTCTTTGTATGAAAGGCAGGGGCCCCCGACCACTCCCTTGGGGGGAGCCATGGACGAATAGAGTCGATGCACTGCAACGATGGTTTTAGAAGCTAGGGTAGTCACATATGGTGATTTATGTAGATCCAAGGAACCCAACATCAACAGGGAGTCGGGTTCAATGCTTTCCCATCAATCAAAAGTAACTATCATATTTTATTTTATATTATATTAATGTTTTTTTTCTATGTTATATGTTAGTAATTTTTTTAATATTATAATTTTTAATGATATATGATATAGTTTATTAATTTTTTATGTTATTGATGTTATATGCTATTTGTTTTTGTCTTTTTTAATTTTATTATCTTTTTTGTTTAATTTTTAAATTGTTTTCAAAAACAATTCACGTTTTTTTAAATAAAAAAGGGTGTATTTTCATTAAAAACAAATGTTTTTCATTTTTAAAAATATGCATTTTTATTAAATAATACAATTTTTCATTTTTTAAAAATGGGTTTTTCATTAACAAATCTGGTTTTTTTTTAGAAAAATGTGTTTTTCTTCTAAAAACATGGTTTTTTTTCATTAAAAAATAAATAAATAGAAAATGTATTTTTTTTCTTTAAAGAAAAAAAGAAACATGTATGTGGAGTTTCTTTTTACAATTTTGTTTTTTATTGTAAATTTAAAAAATAAAATAAAATTGATTAATAAATTTAAAATAACACTTTTCAATTTACAAGCTAATTTGAAGTTCTTTGTTCATGACAATACCAGTGATCGGGTCGAATGTTTTAATTAAGTCATAATTTTAACTCCAAAAATAAGAGGGGTGCTACCGATAGCATCACTTTTCAATTAGAGGGTCAATTTATGTGATGGTATTGTTTCCAAGACAATGATCGGGGTGATTTTTGTTGCAATTTAACCACCCTACAGAAAAGGGGTGCTACTAGTAGCACCATTTTTTGAAATGGGGGTAAACAATGTGACCTCTAAAAAATGAGAACTCTTGAGAATTCTCGTTAAGTTGGTAACTTTTTTAGGGGTGGGATTTACCACCCCCCTATATGAGGGGTTGTAGGGGGCGCAAGCCCTGAATTGTTTTTTTTTGGCTTTTTTTCGCATCCATTTTTAGCGGTTTTCAACACATGATTTTTGTTGAAGGTTTTCTAATTCTGATTAAGAAATTAGGGTTGAAGAATAATTCAAGTCAATGGATTAGAGGTTTTGGATGCCACAAGATCATATATATATTGTAAAGAATGAAGAAATATGATGAATAAGAATTAGAGGTGCTACTCTAAACATGTTGTTGGTTTTCCCGATTTTGGGTTTCCATGGTAAAATATCTATGTAATGTGTGTGTGTCATTGTATATTTTCTATTTTTATTAATTGTAGCATCCCCACTATAATACCCAATTTAATTAATTCTTAATGTAGATATAAAATGTGGCCATGACCAAGCAATGTATATGTGAAATGTATTTTCCAAATTTTAATAATAAAATGTGATGCCAGTTGTTAAAGAGATATGGACATAGATGGAGGATGAGTTAATAAACAAGAGAGGAGAGGGTCTAAGAAAATGACTAAGAGGGGCCCAAGGGGGATTACACATGTATTTTAATTTCACCCACATTCCTAAATTTTATTATGACTATGTATTAAACTCTATTTTTGGATTGAATGTCCCCAAATCCAATCATTGAATTCATGTAAGAGGGTGGGTGTGAGAAGTCACATCATCCCATAGTTATTAGGAGAATGGGGGATGAGTACAATAATATTGGGGAAGTGTGTAAGTCATTAATAAAGCAATCTAAAGAGGGGAAATTCATATGGGTAGTTACAACAGTTTGGACATTCATGTTTTTTGCATGAACAACAAGTAGAGAGTAAAAAAAATGATCTTGGGAATGGAGAAACCATGGAGGGAGAATTTTGGAGCATGTTGGAAAAATTTTGGAGCGTTTTTGGAGCTGAAGACTAAGGAGCCATATTGTTAGGGATGAAGAGTGAACTCCTGTGTGAGTTGCAATGTAATAGAAAATGTTTGTTTTTGTTTGCTGGTAGTTTTCCTAGCAGTGAGTTCTGTTGAGTTCCCAACAAAGACATTCTTGGTTACTTGTTCTAAAGATACCTTGATAAAAAAATGGGGTGCCCGAGGGACTTATATCAATGAATGGGTACATTTCTTATTTTTGGTAGGTCGATAGGAAGAGAGTTGGTGGAAAATAAGGATATTTGTAGGGAAATACCAATGGGTTGCGGGTTTTCTAAGATGCGAGTGGAAAGTGAGATACCACCCACTTTTGTGGATTGCTAGCCCCAACTCGGGGGTGAATTGTTGTTGATATTTGGAACAAAAAGTCTATGGTTGGGTGGAATGTTCATCCCAAGAAGTCAGTTGCACAACTAAATTAAAAGATAAGTGTTTTATCCACTTTCTGAGTTATTTTATGTGTTTAATTGTTGTGTTGTTACTCTGTGTATGAGAATAATTTTACATGCTACAATGTGAGTTAATAGATGCATTCATGATTGCTTAAAATGTTGAAAATGCATTTACTAAATGGTATTATATAATAACTAAATCTATATGTAATTCGTAGTTGATAAGCTACAAGAAATAGTTAGGATTTTTTTTTATTTTTTATGAGTACTTACACACATAATGGACGTTAGTTGGGATGGGAAATGTTACATTATGGTATCATAGCCACCGGTTCAAACAATAGGCTTGTATGGGCCAAGATGAGTGAAAATTGGGCAAATTCGTTGTTGTATATTTTAGTTTGTATGAATTTGGGGAAACATGGACAAATGAGAGCGAAATCCACAAATTTGTGGGAAACTTTTGAGTTTTAAATGACTCAAAGAAGTCAAATAAATGGTATGTGGTGTGAATATGCAGGTTTCAAAGTTGAACTCAAATTGGAAGGCGTTGGTCCTAAGATTTTCACTTGACTGCTAAAGGGCAGATCTAGGCCTCCTCAAGTGTTGGAATGATTTATTTTTATGAATTAAGTTTGTTGGTTAGCTGATAGATAGTTTTTCAAGGGTAGGGACCTGTTTGTAATGTTCATCAATATCACTATAAGGTTTCCCTTAGCTAGTGGCATTCAAATTTGTGAGCAGGTAAAGATATGAAGAATAAAACAAGGAAATACAAGCAAGCATACAATATGTTTCTTGTCATATGAAATTTCAAACTTGAAACAATATTCTAGATCTAAAACATGTATCTTGACACAAATCATCCAAATAAGGTTGTATTACAACAAACTATCTACTGCAAACATTAGTTGAAGCCAAGTTGCATAGCAATAAACTATTCATTGAAACAATAGCTAAAAGGAAAGGAAACTACAGATTGCATACATTTTCGACTTGCATCTAGATAAGATAAAGAACACACAAATATTTGATAAGAAAAAATACAATCTGTCACCAAAACTTATATTCACCAAGTGGGAAACTTTACAGTCTTATGCTTTAGGTCTACCCAAATTTCTGATGCTTGATCTCCCAAAAAATGAACCCCTTTACATTCAAAAACCTATCTATTTACATTTTCCCAAGAGGGTTCCACCACCTATCTAGGATCTAACTCTAAAGTTCAACTTTACATCACAACTAGATCCACTAGATCCAACTGGACTTTCACTCCTTAATTACAATTGTAAACATTTCTTTGACTTGAGTGAATTTGGGTTGAAGTATTAGTTCATAAATTCTCCTCAATTCGACCTTAACAAAAGTATGGTTCATATCAAAAAGAAAATAACCACTTGTTACAATTGGCAACAATATCTTTAACCAAAGAAACAAATCTATATAAGTGCAATTGTAAGTAAAGTTGATAACTAAAGTGGAACAACTCTATAACAAAGTCTTCAAAAGTTGTAGTTTGCAGTTGATTGTGCATGGATGACAACGTACAATAAAACTAGAGCCAAATATAGAATACAGGCGGATTAGATGGCATAAGTCCCAAATTCATTTTCCCTTTGACATCAGTAAACCTTTAACACTAGAACAAAATTCACCCATAATTTGGTGAATTTCTGGGAAAAATGGCCTCAAAGATCTCTTCTATTATCCAAAACCATGATACTTGTTCATATCTAGTTGTTCAGAAAGAGTGCCCAAAGCTGATGACAAAAACAAGTAAATATAGAGCATTTGGCAAATTTATGGAAAACCGACCTCAAAGATATCTTCGATTATCCCAAACCCGGATACCTGTGTAACAAATGAGAGAGGTTTTTCTATATTTTATTGTTCCCAACATAAACCTCTTTCCTTTTTCAAAAATTCAGCTCCAGCTATTCGAAAGGTGCACCAAAAGAAAATGACTAAAACAAGGAAAAACAAAGTATTCAAGAAACACCTTTTGATGTTTCTTCTACAACTTTGATACTTTATTTGTAATTTTTCATGTTTTACTTCAAGTGTTTGATTTTTTTGTTGCATGGTAGTGTTCATAGGATCATCCTCTAAAAAATTGGGTGGCAATGGGCCTGTTGTTACGAGGAAAATATCCCTATGGCTAGGGGTAAACCACAACAGACGGAAATGACTACAAAAATCAACTTTATTCTCAAGTATTCTATATAGACAAATATGTTAGCAAGACAAGACAAAAGGCCTACCTCGTCCGGATGTTTGATGAATTCCACCATTGAGCACTTGACTCAAAGCAATATACCTGCAACTAATCTGCAACAAACAAGAAACACAAGCATATAGTGATAATATATGATGTTAGAACATTCAATAGCATAATCCATCAGCATTCATAACAAATATGCCCATGGAATAATAATTCAAATACTTGCAAGATATTAATTGGACGAGAATGTTAAATTATGTACCAAGGCAAGTGTTTCTCTTCCCTAGGCCCTAAGGGGGAGAAATTGCCGAATATGGGTCTTAGTCAAATTAATTTGTGAGATGCAAATTAAAAGATAACTTTATGATTAAAGTGAGGGTGAGTG
>ML781198.1:460313-471155 GCA_009831015.1 Picea engelmannii | reverse complement strand
GGGTCGAAGTTAGACCGAAAATATTTGTGTCTAATATTTTCTGAGTTTTGCATATTGCTGATATTTAATTTCTGCATTGAAAACGATGTTCATAATCCTCATGTTTCAGTTCTGAAATTTATTTTATGTTCAGAAATTTATTTCCTGTTAAGTTTTTTAGATGCTGAAACACCGCTGTAGCTTATGCTGAAACACCAGGCTGTAGCATAAGCTGAAACACAGTGCTGAGTATATGCTGAAACACTGCTGTAACAGATGCTGAAACACTGTTGTAGTAGATGCTGAAACACTGTTGTAGCAGTTGCTGAAACACGGCTGTAGCAGTTGCTGAAACACGGCTGTAGCATATGCTGAAACAGTGCTGAAACTAAGTTTAGCATTTAAATTTGACTGAAAAATCAGCGAGACTGAAACTGGGTGGGATTTTGAATTAAAATTAACAGAGAAAAGAGTATTTCTATTAAAATATAATCAACAGAAGTGAATAGTTTACAGACTTCCTTGTCGGCATGGTTCGGAACCGAGAAACTAAGTTCCTTCGAGCTGGGCCTCCACCACTTCAATCCTCCACCAAAGGCAAGATTATATAAGAGAGACAATGAAGTTATCAATCAGTAAGGGAAGAGATTGGGGGTTAAACAATGTGTTCAGACTTAAAGGAAAAAGAGATGCAAACTCAATGTGAAGTGAATAATTCCTCCAGAGTAACGTTTCTCTCAAAGTTGAATTATTTATCCTCTTTTCCATAGCTCATATTTGGCCCATTTATAGCCTTCAAGTGGAACTGAAGGGTCGATTCAGAATGTTTCCAGTATATGGAAGGCCAATGATCATTGATCTCATGACGTGACATGGAAACCCGACACCATTTTTCAATTTTGGGCACATTTCCCTATGTACATAGGTTGTAGTGGTGCAACCTATGTATACACATGTTGTATAGTAGGCAAGGTGCGTATATGTGGAAAAAATTGTATTTTTAGCTCTGGGATTTACAAAAAGGGATGACACGTCTGCATAGGGAAATGAAAAAAGGCCTTCTGTGCAAGATTGCATGGGGTGAGACAAATATTTCTATAACAGATGCCTTCTAATATGTAAGGTCAAAGGAGTATTTGTGATAGCCAAATACATTATAAAAACCCAGAAGTGGAGTAATGGGGACCCAACTGGAAGAAATAGTTGCTCATTACAATTTGTACTGACTTTGCATACATGGATGCCAATTTGAATTACACTTCAGATCCATGTGAAAATATACCAAACAATTGTCCGTGGCCATGAATAGGCAAATGAAAATGTGGTTACATGCCAAAGTCTATCATAGTCTTGAACAAGGCCTAGTCGAACCAGTCTCAAAATCAATCTGAAGATATATGTATACAATGGAGTACAATCTGATCTCCCATGATCATTAAAGTCAAACAGGTACTTTCCCAATGAAAAGGAAGAAACAAATCAGGAAATTTGTGTATACATACTGATGTCTTCAAGTCTTCTACACAATCCGCCAAAGGTGCAAGACTACATCATGTGAATAAAGGAGTTGAGGTCGAACACAATGAGACTTTGCTTGATTACCGGTCACTGAGGTATACTGTTAACAAACATGAGACAACCTACCGATGATGAAAGTAGGTATCAAGGCACCAAGTACATTCTTACAAGTGTGAATAAAGGAGTCGGGGTAAAACACTTGAAGAATCCATCGATCAGGAGACATTGATGTATTCCCAACCATTGATGGAAAGAGAACCTATCACTAATGACTGCAAGCCTCTAGGTAATCATAGGACTCCAAGTCTTGTTTCTAGAATAGATGAGCTGAAGTTGATGGAAGGAGACCCGCTGAAAGGAGATAATTAAGGCATCTCTCATCATTCAGCACTAGGTACAAAGCAGGAGCTTGATGATTTGGAGGAAATTAGATGAAGAACATGTTCATGAACCAATGACCCTGTGTGTCTTTTGCATGTGCCAAGTGCAAGTGGTACACGAAAAAGACCCTTTGAATAGTAGCCAATGAGTAAAATTGTTGACAAAGGTGAGGAAACCACCAATAAGGATAATGGCATCCAAGACAATGTACAAATCCCAATGTGTGAATATATGTCTTGCCGTTGAACAGAAGGGAAACCACCCAGTCAACGACCAATGATGAAATGTCGACTACTGGGATCAAGGTTACCTACTAATGAGTAAAGTAGGACCAGGGTGCATAATAGGACTACAACTTCATGTGATTATGAGACAAACTGAGGGTATGGCCGACATGAAAAGTCAAGATTTCTGAGGAATGGTTGACACAAGTTGATAGACATCCTTTGAACAAGAGCATGAGACATATGGAAGACTCTAACAACATAGACTCAATGATGAAACCATGAGATGTAGGAGGCATCAATCAAACTCTCCATAGGGACTGGAAGAGTAACCAGTTGGGGGAGTAAACTCTCCGTAATGAGCTCATCTTCCTAAGGCCATGCTAAACCCAAAATTATGATGACAAATAGACTCAATAACTTTGTGCTCTATTCAAAGGTGACATGAATACTGCCAATATAATATAATACTCCCTTCTCGCCCATATTTTTTTTGTTTTTTCATAGTGAAATGAATGTTATGATACAATGGAGGGAACGAGTGTCGCAATTAAGCAAGATTATCTCCAGTAGTGGAACATACCTATGCTCAATGAATGGAGTTGCATGTGGGAGATGGACACTCGGGGGAATGCTCCCTCCTGGGTATAGGGTGTCAAGTTGCAAAGGATACAAACGAGGTTGTTCTTGGTTGAGGATGAAAAACTGTTGAGGCAAATGATTTATAATGCAAAGTGAGAACCGACAATAGGCTCAATACTGCAAGCAAGGGCATGAGATGCAATCACAACTTAACGCCAAAAAAACATCCTTTTTTCATAATCTTAGTCTACTTGGTGTGAAAAGGGATAAAATTGTACCAAATAGACATCCTTTCAAATCCAATTTGTGAGTGTGAAAGAGATAAGTTCACTTGGAAATATTTTCTCTTTTTGAAAACGAGTCGAAAAAGATCTTAAATCAAACTCGGTTGGGAGTCCTCTAGGGATAGGTCAACATGTTTATGAATGAGAAATGAGATTCAACATAAAGTCATGTATTGGATATAAGGGACTCCCGATCCTATAAAAACAATCTCTGCATGGGCACCAAATGGAGCAGAGGATCTAACTAGGGTACCCGTGTTTTGTAAGTCTCTTCCATTTGATAACGACACATCTTGTAGCATATGAAGGGTTCTGTGTCACAACAAATTGGTTTGTACCTAAGGAATATGAGTGACAGTTATAGGACAATGCAAGTGTGCATGATGGAATGGATACCTATCCTATATGTTGGGTAGCGAAAATACATGTTTGTAGTTACAAATGGTCAACATTATGCTAAAAACTACAAGAATCCCTAGAGAAAACTACAAAAACCAACTCAATCCACTATTGTATTAGTCCATTAGGTGAAAATACGATCCAAAACTATGCAAAGTGGGTAAAAATTTCTATAAATAGTAATAAAAACCAAATTTTACTATGTCTTTTGACTTTTTTACCCAAATAGTGAATTTTGGACCAAATTACCTCTGATATTCAACTGGTTATTCAGGGAGTGTCAAGTGATGGAATCAGAGACCGTCTAGACTAATTAATTCCTCTTCTCCTCCTCTTCCTTTCTAGTGGATTACATTTTGTATTTTGGTTTCAAAATTGCAGTTATTTAAGGCGCAAATTAGGTATTTAGGTGTACGCGGGCTACCATTCATCGGGTCGCATATATGAGAGGTTATATGTGACTGTGTAAAACACAAACTATGTATACTCATCCCTATACATGACTATGAATGCTGCAACCTGCGTATATGTCTGTAAACAAGGTTTTTGATGGTTGCTAACTCAAAAAATGATGTTTCTCTGGCAGGATGGTGCTAGAATGGAGGGCAAGGGAACATGAGGAGGTAGATGCTGCTATGGAAAGTGATCCAGGGGCCCAAATGGCCTTGAAAACATGCAGGTTTCACAAGTTTTGGGCACGCAAAGGGATGAGGGGCCACGTCAGGTTGCTGCAGTTGCTCGTGGATTATTGGGATCCAAATAGTGAGAGATTTAGCCTTGATGGGCAACCATTAAGGATTGAATTCGAGGATATATATTTCTTGAATAGGTTATCACATTGCGGTGAGGTGGTGAACCTCAAATCCTGGGGAGCTAGGAGCGATATGAAGATAGAAGAGTACATCGATGCTCATTGTATAGCAAGGACCAAGAATATCGAGAGTCAACTCCCCATCCGAGCGATAAACAATCTAAGACTCGATATTATTGTCCTCATTTTGACCTAGATCACAGGGTCAGATTCATTGCACCAGACATCGAGGTCGCTCATGTTCTATTCTATAGAGTGTTTGAGACCCACGGTGTACGATTGGTGCACCTCACTACTGGCTAATATGAAGAGCCAGTTGACAGAATGCAAACAGGGTGACAAGAGGAACTTCAGTTTTGCATCCATCTTGTGTAGATTTTTCTTCTAGCGGGTTCCAGGTTTGGGACCTAGAGTTGAGAGAATTCCTTGAGGACCTCGTGATCCAACCATGGCATGGTGGACCGAGGTAATGAGATGGCAGGGGGGAGATAGGGTGCCCATACCCTACAACGAGGATTTCTTTTACTGGTGGAGATGATAGGTCATTTATCTAGATGACTACCCCTATGCAGGGATCGAATTCAAAGGGGACACTGACATACCATTTCCACCTGGGACCGCCTACGAGGACATAGGTATGTCAAAGTTTTTAAATATTTCATTTTTTTATAATTTTGTAAAGCAAAAAAAACAAAATTTTGGATGATGTTTAAGTACTAATTAGACACGTGTGTGACACAGAAGTAGCTTTGCGATGGTTAGATAGGCTTCCATGACATTGTCAGAGGCAGTAGGAGGAGAAGCAAAGAGAATCCTTCAAAACGTGCAAGGCAACCTGTCTCGTTTGACACATAGGATTTTGATGGTTCAGGTAGAGGATCTGTCAGAGGCCATGCAGCGGAAGGTGGTTGGTGTGCCTAGATCTTGGGTGCGACTCTTTCGGCATCTCACAAATGTCATAGTTTGTTATCATGACACACATCTGGTGCCATAGGCGTAGATGTCATGGATTTTTTATTATCATCTGTATATGTGTGTTGAGGGTGTTGGCCCCCATTTTGTACTATAAACATCATATTTTTTTGAAATATATATAAAACATGGTTCTTTGGCTTTACTTATATTACAATGTGTACATTGATGAGAATGTTTTCTTTGTTTCAGTTGTGTGACAAATGCCAATCTAAAACGAAATTAGCATAAACATCGGATACATAATTAGAACTCCCAGTTATGTGATGATAAGTAATAAAATAAAATTGTCCCTCTAAAATGCATACTCATAGGAGTCGTCAGAGTAATGTAGGATTGTGCACACAGTAACTGTCATTCAACTAACATACTACTAACTGGGAATCCAGTCAAACCTCCAAAGAGCGAATACCATGTGAAATGGCATCGCACAAAATTTCTGTAACGACGTTATATTTAGCCACATTATTTGTGGATGGCCCTAGGCATACACCACCTGAAGACCCCAATAGCCCCTCGGGTGAGTAAACGACCCAAGCGGCAGATGCCAAGTTCCATGTATGACGACTGACTCCATCTACGAATCCTAAGTAGACCAAAGACTGTGTTTACATATTCCAACCAAGGGAAAACTCGATAAGCAAGCTGAAGAGAAAAAATAAAGGGAAAATATATATACACTAAATTGCATTAGTATACAAAGAGTTACACCCAATCTTGGATCTCAAGCATAATATATTTTCAAGAAGAACCCATTCCTGGGTTTAGCCAACATGTTCCCTTCATAATCTTCTAAGTCATAGGCTCCTTTTTATAGGATACATCACAAGATATAGGGATCGTGCCATATGGGTCTGAAATTTCCTGCCCCCAACGGTTCTTTGGCTTGATCATATAAAAGGACCAAGTCACCCTCAACGTACAACCGAGGAAAAACATACTTATCATATTGGACCTTGAAACATATTTTATTCTCTTCGATAGACGTAGAGGTGTCTCGATGCTGCTCGTCAAGGATCTCGAGGTGTACGAGGCGTCGCTTGAGATCGGAAGTGTCAGAGAGGATCGTGACTTCCAATTTAAGAGAAGGGACTTTGCATTAAATAGGTAAAATCAACTCCACACTGTATACTAATTGGAAAGGAGAAAATCTAGTGGCAGTATTGACCGAGGTTTGGTATGCCCAGAGTGGAGGATATAGCATAATATGCTAGTCAGATTTGTTTTGGCTGACAGGTTTTTGAAAACTAGTCTTGAGAGACTTGTTGATGACCTCTACCTGCCCATTTTCCTGGGGGTAGTAAGGGAAATAATTACCATTCTTAAACCCTAGCCTAGATGCTATCTCTTCCATCATTTTATTCTGAAATTCACTTCCATGATCAATGACAATCTCACTTCGGATATTGAACCTGGAAAAAGTTTGATTGAATACGAAGAAGGTGAAAATCTTCCCATCGGATCTAACTGTAGGCATGGACTCAACCCACTTAGTAAAGTATTCTACTGCCATGATAATGTGATGATTCCCCCTAGCCGAAGTTGGATTGTAATCCACAAATTCCACCCCCAACTTGGTGAAGGGACTGACGGTAATGACTGGATGGAGAGGGGCTAGATGCAAGCGCATTTTCTGAGTGAACACCTGGCAAGGGTGAAACTTCTTAACCTCTTCAACACAATATTTAAAGATAGATGATTAGAAATGAATGACTCGCAAAATATTTTGAGTTGTCGCAAGCCTGGATAGATGACCACCAAAAACCCCACTGTAGAAATCATTTAGAAATGACTCGGGTTCTTCGTGAGTTAAGCAATGATGCAAGATATTGTATATTCCTCAACGATACAAAGTATCACTGGTGATAATTTAATTCTTATCTTTGTATCATACATGATGGGTCATCTCGTGATAGATGCTGAGGGAACTTCAAAGTTTGAAGATAGAGAACAATGTCTCAATACCAGGGGTTAGACGATGAGACAAGGAAAATGTGTTCCTCCGCAAACGAATAAACATTAATAACATCCTTGTCCAATCGTGGGAAGTCAGATATTAAATCTACAAATACTAGTTATTTCTTGGATTTTGCAGAAGCGAAATTGAGATCAAATTGTTGTAAAATGACAATCCATTTATTGTATTTCCCCCCCTATGGTATGCTTGGTAAGGATGTATTGAAATGGATTGACATCAACAACTATAGTAGTTTTGCAAAGAAATATATAATGGTGTAATCATTGGAATGTGTGGACAACAACCAAAATTATATTTTGAACATGAGAGTATTTGAGCTAAGGACCGACTAAGTTTTGACTGAGATAGTAGATGATGTGCTCGCGGAGCTCGTCATCCTCATGAACCAAAACCATACCAATCATTTCTTCATATGTGACGAAATAAAAAAAGTGATCCCTACTGTAGTCAGGCGAGTTCAACAGAGGCGTCGATAACAAGGATTTCTTCAAAGCATCGAAGGATTCCTGGGCCCGCTCATCCTAGATAAAAGGGGTGTCCTTCTTCCAAAGATGCATGAAACCCTTAGTAATATTGGCATAGTTTACTATAAACCAACGTAAAAAGTTAGTGTTCCCCTGTAAACCTTGAAGTTGTCGAATAGTGCACGGGGAAGGTAATCGAAGTATTTCCTCAACCTTTAACGGATCTACCATGATCTCAGACTCAGAGACTAAAAATACCAGAAGATGTCCCGACCTAATGCAAAATATGCATTTATGAGGGTTTAACCAGAGTCTATAATGACGACATCTTTCAAAAACTAGCCAAAGGTGCTTAGGGTGATCCACTCTCTTATGAGAGTGAGAAGCAAGATCGTAAAGATAAGCTTCGACTATATGGTTGAGATCATGGAATCCAAAGGTCATAGGACATTGGAAGCTTGCTCCGACATTTTTAAGGTCGAAAGGTATCTTCTGGTATGCTAAAGTACCCCAGGCACAAATAAATGTCATATTGTGTTGATCCTCGAGTTTAGTTTGAATTTGGTTATACCTTGAAAATATTTTCATGAAAGAAAAAACCTCACTTCCCGCACACTCATCGAGAATCTGATCGATGAAACATGTCAGGAAGTGTTTTTTAGGACAAGCTTTGTTCAGGTCACAAAAATCCATGCATACACGGATTGTTCCTTTCTTATTATTCACGGTAATGGGATTGGATACCCATTCATTCAAGGGAACCAAGTATATAAACCCAACATTAAGCAGTCTCTCTACCTCTTCCTTAATAGTAGGGGCCTTCCGAGGATTGACAGCTCTAAGACATTGTCAAACAAGCTTAGCATCCAGGTCAGTTTTAATATCATGTTTGAAAATTCAAGGGTCAGCTCCTGGCATCTCTTCATATGAAAAATCTGTTGGAAATTTTATAGTTGGGAGTAATCTTGTCATTGATGACAAAAACAACGATTGAAAATATCAGCGATGGAAAAGAACAGTGATGGAAAGAATAGCGAAATCGTGAAGCAGCGAAATCGCGAAGGTGGACGAAATCACGAAGCAGCGAAATCACGAAGTGGCAAAATCGTGAGAAGATTTGGGCTGTAGGATCTGGGGTATCTACGAAGGCTCCATAGCCATTAGATATGGTGAAGCTGCATGGTGGATAAGTCCAAGAGTCATCCAACTCCCCAAAACTGTGAAGGAATCCTAGCAGTCCATCGGGGACAATCGTGGACCATTGATCAAGAAGACGTGTGGAAGAAGATTGGAGCATGTCAAAGCTCCATCTCAGAGCTTCACCTATCGCGAGTTAGAGAGGCATAACTCTTGAAATCGTGATATGCGAAATCATGATTTATTCATAGCCGTCAGATCAAGGTTTGTTCTGGACCATTGATCTGAGCTCCATATAGGAGCTTCGCCTTTCGCGACCTGGAGACACAAGAAACATAACCACCAAACTTGTGAGATGTGAAGTCGTGATTTAATCGCAGATGTCAGATCAAGGTGTGATCTGAACCATTGATCCGACTCCAGCTTGGAGCTTCGCCAATCACGACTTGGGGAGGCAAGAAACATAACCTCCAAACTCGCGAGACAGGAGATCGCGATAAGATCTGGACCGTTATAGCTATGGAGATCTCAATCGTCGATCAGATGAAGTTTATAAACTCGTGAAGCACCTTTTTGGCACAGCCTATGGTCACTGCCGGTGGTCATAAGAAGGGAAGCATTCAGTTCTGATAAGCTCCATTTCGGGGTTTCGGGGATCGCGACTTGGAGAGTTGAGATGCCTCATCTCCATATTCATGAAATGCGAAATTGCGAAAGCACTTTATGCATAAGTGCTTGGTCATAGCCATTTTCATATAAAGGAAGGAGCCATCATAGAAAAATTCCATTTCAGAGTTTCGAAACTCGCGACATGGAGACTCAAGAAGTCTCATCACAGAATCTCTGAACTGCCAAAGCATGAAATAGGTAAATAACACAAGAACCCATCAAAGTCAATCCAATGATGGAGGTGAACATGAGCACGATTGGAGGGCTACTGATGCACGACACAGTGAAACTGCCAGAAACTATTGATGGTGTCTTCCAGAGAATTCGAGGAGACCTCTGTGTGATTGCCAGAGGAGATGAAGAGTCTCCAAACTTCATCGAATGGAATGAAGATGATTTGTAGAGGAAATTGACAGAATAATGAGGGTTGGAGCTCGTAACTGAAACAGAAAGAATGAGCTCGACTGTAACAGAGGAGACTAAGAGTCTCAACTGCCAGATAGAAAAATGAATCTCGCCATAACACCTAGTGATGATAGACACGGCAGATTGAACTACCAGAGAAGCTGAAGAGTGACGATGATGATCAGACAGAGCACTCAAGTTGTGGAGGATAACGGTGCGGTGTGAGTATGCAAAGGGATTGTGCGCATTGCATGCACAAGGTGCACAAAAGCTATAAATACATAGTACAGAGAAGAGATGTGGTTTCTGTTGTTGAAGGTGATTCATGCATGAAGGAGGAGAGTGCAGTATATGAATTGAACAGAAGAGGAACTGTGCAGTGAATGGACATGGTGCACAGAGCATAAAAGCCAGAAGAATAGACAACACAAGTTATGTGTGCAAGAAGGAAGTGAGGCATACGAAGCAACGAAATGCAACAGAACAGTGATGAGTCTGGTAAGCCATTATTGAACATTATATCACTGTAATGAGTTTTAGTAGAAAAGATTTATAATCAAGGTAGTTGGGAGGTGCTAGGGAGGACTGGTGTCCTCAGAGGTTCAAGTGGGGGGCTTGAACACAGGGAGTTAGTGCTTCCTTCTAGTTGGTGCTATAGAAACAAGGGAGTTGGTGCTTCCTTCTAGTTGGAGCTAGAGAAACGAGGGAGTTGGTGCTTCCTTCTAGTGGGTGCTAGAGAAAAACAGAGAGTTGGTGCACTTAGCAAGTTGCAGTTTGCAAAACAGAGGTTGTAGACTTACAATGAGTTGGTGCTCAAATGTATGATAATGTAAAGAATGTAAATAATACTTATCATATAAAGAAGAAGAAGTTTTTACCCTTTATGGGTTTCCTTGGGAAATTTCTGTCTCTGTGTTTCTCATATATGTAACTGATGTTGAATGTGCCATTGTTCGTTTCCCTGCATTATTGTGATCATCATTGAGTGCCTTGTAAATATTTTAAAAGAAGCATAATTGTTTAAGCACGGTGACAACTG
>ML781198.1:402746-460284 GCA_009831015.1 Picea engelmannii | reverse complement strand
TAAGGGCAGATCCTAGAGCTTAAACATGTCAAGCCATGAAGGAAATTCAACCAATAAGGCCCCTCTGTTCAATGGAACAAACTTTGCCTTCTGGAAAGTTAGAATGAGAACCTACATAATGTCGTTAGGTGTAGATGTCTGGGATGTAATAGATACTGGTTATGTAAAGCCAATTGTGCTAGCTAATAAGGATGACAAACTAGAATTTAGCTTCAACACTAAGGCTATGAATGCTATCTTGAGTGGGCTTGCAGAAGTAGAATTTGTAAAAGTTATGCACCTAGGAACTGCCAAAGAAATGTGGGACAAACTCATTAGCAGCTATGAGGGTAATGAGAAAGTAAAGGATGCAAAGCTTCAAACCTACATAATACAGTAAGAACAATTGAAGATGAAGGAAGATGAAACTGTTGGAAAATACTTTCTAAGAGTAGAATAAATGGTAAATGCAATGAAGGCACTTGGTGAAACAATTGATGAACCTTCTTTAGTTCATAAAATATTGAGATCTCTCCCAGATAGGTTCAACCCAAAGGTCTTTGCTATAGAAGAACTTAATGATCTAAAAACCTTGAGTTTTGATCAACTGCTAGGAACATTGACTACATATGAGATGAGAATAGTTAAAGATAAACCTACCTCTATAGAAGCATCATTTAAAGCAGACAAGAATGAGGATTCTGAGCCCGATGAAATTGAAGAAAAATTTGTGAAGAGACTGAAGAAGGGATCAGGCAAATACAAAGGTAAACTTCCCTTCAAATGTTTCAACTATGGTAGGATAGGTCATTTTTCAAATAAATTTCCCCACAAAGGAAAGGATCAGACATGTGATGATGAGGAGAAGTACAAACACAAAAAATTCTTTAAAGAGAAAAACTTTAAGAAGAAAAGTCTGTGCGTAAAAAATGATGATGATTCTTCAGATGATGAAGAAAATGACTCCTCTATTGAAGATAAACTAAATGACTTCATACTTATGGCCAAAGAGGATGATGATAATAAAAGCACAGAGAGTGATGAAGAAGAAGTTGCGGTTGACATGGAAGGAGAACTGATCAATGCACTGGAAGAGATTGATAGACTAAGAATCAAGAACAGAAAGAAAAGACAATTCTTGATACAGTTCATGAAAGACAGTAAAGAACCTGATGAAGACCTTGTCCTACTAAAAGTAGAATTGGAAGAGGCAAAGAAAATTGAAGAGATTCTAAAACAGTAGCTATCAGAAAATAAGGCAAGATGTGAAGCATTAGAACAAGAAGTAGTTAAAACGAGGAAAGAAATGGAGAAGTTTCAAGCCTTGTATAATCAAAATCTATCAAGTATCAAAGCCTCAGAAGGATTGGCCACCATTCTGAATCAGAAAAGGAATCCAAAGCTGAAAACTGGCTTGGGGTATGAAGAGGGATCAAGCAATGGTAATCTAGGAAATGAAGAACCCATCAAGTTTGTCAAAAGTACAACCAATGACAATAACAATCCCGCAGAAACAAAGGAAGACAATCAGTCGCCCAGGTAGAGTAAGGTAAAAGATGCCACATCTGAATCTGTAGAACAAAGAAGTAATGTCCTCACTGCTAAACGACGTCATCAATCTGAAAGAAATTGATTTGTTCAAAGAAGACAACCATTTTCCAGGTACAAAGAATTCTTCTATGACTATTGTTTCTACTGTGCTAACTTTGGTCACAAAGCTATAAATTGTTCCTTAAGACTTAGACATGAGAAATTATGATTTCAAAGGAATAAATACTTTCCACAACAAAGAATGATGCAGCCAAGTAACAAACCTTCACTGATTGCCAATTGCCAAATTAAGTCCAGGGACATGCAACTAAAGAGGTCAAGAAATAATCAACAGTCAATGAGTAGACAACATTGCACCAATAAGTTTGACCTATTGAATAATGAGATTGAATGCTACATTTGTCATAACTATGGACACAAATCTATTGACTGTCGTTTAAGGGAATATGAACCAGATTTGAAATCTCCTGCTGAAAATGTCAAATTTTGGTAGAAGAAGGAAAGTGACAAGTGTGGATTAGTGTTGTCTGCTCAAAGAAAAACAAACCCTTGGTATATAGACACTGGATGCTCCAGGCACATGACGGGAGACAAAGGCAAGTTTCTTTCTCTAAGTGAAAGAAAATCATGAAACATAACCTTTGGAAATGATGCTCCAGGGAAAATAAAAGGCAAAGGGATGGTGAGCTTAAGTAATGGAAAAGGAAAAGCCCAAGATGTTCTACTTGTGGATGGGCTGAAACATAATCTGCTCATTGTAAGTGAAATGTGTGATAGAGGATGTGAAGTGTTGTTCACATCCAAGGACTACAAGATAAAGTCTGTAAACTCAGGACAAGTGGTGGCCAAAGGCATAAGGAAAGAAAATAATGTATATGTGTTGAAAGAAAATAGAGAAGAATGTCATCTAAGAAAACATGATGAAATATGGTTATGGAATAGGAG
The DNA here is from genome assembly GCA_009831015.1 of Picea engelmannii. Taxonomy (NCBI): domain Eukaryota; kingdom Viridiplantae; phylum Streptophyta; class Pinopsida; order Pinales; family Pinaceae; genus Picea; species Picea engelmannii. The sequence goes on along the minus strand of ML781198.1, from coordinate 457,809 downwards.
ACTTGGACATCTTAACTTTGACCACTTAATCAAACTCAAAAACCTTGAGGTACTAAAAGCTCTTCCGAGAATATCAAAGCCCCAAGATTCAATGTGTAAACCCTATCAAGTAGGGAAGCAAAACAGGACACAGTTTAAGTCCAAGATCTTTACTTCAACAAAGAAACCACTCCAACTAGTTCATATGGATTTATGTGGACCATCAAGACATGAAGGCACATGGAAAGAAAACTACTTCATGTTGATTATCGATGATTACTCCAGACTTACTTGGGTTTCCTTTCTAAAAAAAAAAGCTGAAGCATTTGAAAAGTTTAAAATATTTAAGGCTTTAATAGAGACTCAAATAGGCAAGAGGTTAAAGGCGGTAAGATCAGATCGGGGGGGAGATTTTGTGTCAAGAGACTTCAAGGAATTATGCAATGAACATGGAATCAAGAGAGAATACACAATCCCAAGAACTTCAGAACAAAATGGAGTTGTTGAGAGGCAAAATAGAATAGTGCAGGAAATGGCTAGGTCAATGATGAATGAGAAAAACATTGGTCAAACCTATTGGGTAGAAGCAATACACACAACAGTCCATGTGCTTAACAAATCCCACCTCAGACCACAAAGTGACAAGACACCTTATGAATTATGGTTTGGAAGACCTGCCTCAATCAAACACTTTAGAGTCTTTGGGAGTAAATGCTACATAAAGAATAATGATGAGAACCTCGGCAAATATGATGACAGGGTTGATGAAGGTATTTTCTTAGGGTATGCTACAAACAGTAAAGGATATAGATGCTATAATAAGAGGCTGCACAAAATGGTTGACTATATTGTTGTAAAAATTGATGAAGGAATCCAAGCAAGAGAGGTATACAATAATGAGTCTTCTATAGAAGACACAGCTAAAGCTAAAGATGAATAGGTCCAAGAATTAGAAAATGAAGACTCTGAATCAGATGAAGACTCAAACACTCAGACAAACCCAAATCAGCAGTCAACCACAAATTCCTCCTCCAGAATCATTCAAAAGAATCATCCTGCAAGTCAGATAATTGGAGAAAAAGACAGAGGTGCACAAACTAGGAGAAAGCTAATCAAAACCACCGAACAATCTCATATCCATGCTAGAACCCAAGAATTTCAAAGATGCCAACAAAGATGATCACTAGGTTAAAGCAATGAATGATGAACTTGATCAGATTGAGAAAAACAATACGTGGGAGAAGGCTCAAAGACCTGAAGGTAAAAACGTCATTGGCTCCAAATGGATCTTTAAGAATAAGTTGAATGAGAAAGGACAAGTTATCAAGAACAAAGCAAGGTTAGTTTGTAAAGGCTATGCTCAGATAGAAGGACTAGATTTTGGTGAAACATTTGCACCTGTAGCAAGATTAGAAGCTATCAGAATGTTTCTTGCATATGCTTGTCATAAAAGGTTTAAAGTCTACCAAATGGATGTCAAGTCATCCTTTCTAAATGGATATTTAAGTGAAGAAGTCTATATGGAACAGCCAGAGGGTTTCAAACTCTCTGATAACCTTGACTTACTATGCAAGCTAAAGAAATCTTTATATGGTTTAAAACAGGCCCCTCAAGCCTGGCATCACAGACTAGATAAATATATCAAAGACAAAGGGTTCAAGAGAGGAACAACTGATAGAGATCTATATATTAAAATAGAGGATAATAATTTTCTCATCATACTGGTCTAGGTAGATGACATCATCTTTGGATGTAATAAGGATTCATTAGTACAATTTTTTTCTTCTGCCATGGAGTCTGAATTGGAAATGTCTATGATAAGAGAATTGTCATTTTTTCTTGGTCTGCAAATTACTCAGAGGCCCGAAGGGATGTTCATTTCTCAAGAAAAATATCTAAGAGAAATGCTGAAAAGGTTTCAAATGGAAGATTCTAAACCTGTGAGTACACCTATGGTAACTGGATGTAAATTAAGCAAGGATGATGATTCACCTGATGTTGATCAAAGATCATATCGATCAATGATAGGAAGCCTATTGTAAATCACAACATCTTGCCCAGACATAATGCATGTTGTAGGAATGGTAGGAAGATATCATGCTACACCTAAACAGAGTCATTTGAAAGATGTCAAAAGGATATTTAGGTATTTGAAAGAAACAATGACTTATGGTCTATGGTATCCCAGAAATCAAAATCTTTAGCTGACTGCTTATTCAGATGTAGATTGGGCAAATTGTGTTGATGAGAGAAAAAGCACCAGTGGAGGAGCATTATTCCTAGGTGACTCCTTAGTAGCCTGGCTTAGTAAAAAACAAAGTTCCATTTCTTTTTCAACCACAAAGGTAGAGTACATTTTTGTTGCTACCTGTTGCACTCAGGTATTATGGATGATTCAGCCACTTGCAGATTTGGAGGTAGAACACACTACACCGATCCCAATTCATTGTGATAACACTAGTGCCATTAGTGTGTCTAAAAATCCTATATTCCACTCCAAGACCAAGCATATTCCCATAAAATATCATTTTCTGAGAGAGCAGGTCACCAATCAGATTGTTCAGGTCAATGACATTCCAACTACAGAACAAATTGTAGACATTTTTACTAAACCTCTAGCAAAGAAACCATTTGAATATCTCAGACAGAAGTTGGGTGTCATCCCATCTCACATCTAAGAGAGTCAATCCTGTTAGGGGGAGTCTTGTATTGGTTTCATATATGATACCTCCTAAAATTAATGCAACATCTCAGGGGGAGCGTGTTTTCTTTGACATTGATATCAAAGGGGGAGAAAAGGAGTTGTACGGATTGGATGCTATAGTTGAAGGTCCAAACATATTAGCGCAGTCGTTCAGGGTTGCCATCAATGCCAAAGGGGGAGACTGTTGGAAGGTTTACAGTTGGGAGTAAACTTTTCATTGATGGCAAGAACAATGATTGCAAAGATCAGCGATGGCAAAGAATAGTGATGGCAAGAATAGTGAAATCGCGAAGCGGAGAAATCGCGAAGGTGGATGAAATCACGAAGTGGAAAAATCATGAGAAGATTTGGGCCATAGGATCTGGGGTATCTACGAAGTCTCCATAGCCGTTAGATATGGTGAAGCTTCAAGGCGGATAAGTCTAAGAGTCATCAAACTCCCCAAAACTGTGAAGGAATCTTGTCCATCCATCGAGGACAGTCGTGGACCATTGATCAAGAGGACGTGTGGCAGAAGATCAGAGCATGTCAAAGCTCCATCTCAGAGCTTCGCCTATCGTGAGTTGGAGAGGCAAGATACATAACCACTGAAATCATGATATGCAAAATTGCAATTTATTCATTGCCGTCAGATCAAGGTTTGTTCTGGACCGTTGATCTGAGCTCCATCTCAGAGCTTCGTCTTTCGCGACTTGGAGATGCAAGAAACATAACCATTGAACTCGCGAGATACGAAATCGCGATTTAATCGCAGTTGTCAAATCAAGGTGTGATATGAACCGTTGATCCGACTCCATCTCGGAGCTTCGCCTATAGCGACTTGGGGAGGCAAGAAACATAACCTCTAAACTTGCGAGATGTGAGATCACGATAAGATCTGGACCATCGGAGCTATGGAGATCTCAATCGTCGATCAGATGAATTTTATAAACTCGTGAAGCACCTTTTTGGCACATCCTATGGTCACCGTTGGTGGTCACGAGAAGAGAAGGAGTCATTTCTAATAAGCTCCATTTTGGGGTTTCGGGGATCGCAATTTGGAGAGTCGAGATGCCTCATCTCCAAATTCATGAAATGCAAAATCATGAAAGTGCCTTATTTAGAAAGGCTTGTTCATAGCCATGGTCATATAAAGGAAGGAGCCAGCATAGAAAAACTCTATTTCATAGTTTCGCAACTCACGACATGGAGACTCAAGAAATCTCATCGCAGAATCTTCGAACTGCCAAAGTGCGAAATGGGTAAATAACGTAAGAACCCATCATAGTCAATCTAATGATGGAGGTGAACATGAGCACGATCAGAGGGCTACTGATGCACAACATAGTGAAACTGCCAGAAACCATTGATGGTGTCTGCTAGAGAATTCGAAGAGACCTATGTGTGATCGCTAGAGGATATGAAGAGTCTCCAAACTTCATCCAGTGGAATGAAGATGATTTGTGGAGGAAATTGACAGTTGGATGAGGGTTGGAGCTCATAACTGAAATAGAAATAATGAGCTCGACTGTAACAAAGGAGACGAAGAGTCTCAATTTCCAAAGAGCAAAAGGAATCTTAGCATAACACCTAGTGATGATAGACACAGGGGATTGAACTGCTAGAGAAGATGAAGAGTCATGATGATGATCAGACATAGCACTCAAGTTGTGGAGGATAATGACGCGGTGTGAGTATGCAGAGGGATTGCGTGCATTGCATGCACAAGGTGCACAAAAGCTATAAATACATAGTACAGAGAAGAGATGCGGTTGTTGGTGCTGTTGAAGTGGCTGTGGTTGCTGTTGTTGAAGGTGATTCATGCGTGAAGGAGGAGAGTGCAGCAGCTAAATTGAACAGAAGAGGAACTGTGCAGTGAATGGACATGGCGCACAGAGCATAAAAGGTAGAAGAACATATAGCGCAAGTTATGTGTGTAGGAAGGCAGTGAGGCAGACAGAGCAACAAAATGCAAGAGAACAGTGATGAGTCTGGTAAGCCATTATTGAACATTATATCACTGTAATGAGTTTCAATAGCAAAGATTCATAATCAGGGTAGTTGGGAGGTGCTAGGGAGGACTGGGGTCCTCAGAGGTTCTTGTGGGGTGCTTGAACACAGGGAGTTGGTGCTTCCTTCTAGTTGGTGCTAGAGCAACCAGGGAGTTGGTGCTTCCTTCTAGTTGGAGCTAGAGAAACCAGGGAGTTGGTACTTCCTTCTAGTGGGTGCTAGAGAAAAACAGAGAGTTTGTTCTCTTAGCATGTTGTAGCTTGCAAAACAGAGGTTGTAGCCTCACAATGAGTTGGTGCTCAAATGTATGATAATGTAAAGAATGTAAATAATACTCATCATATAAAGAAGAAGAGGTTTTTACCCTGTATGGGTTTCCTTGGGAATTTTTTGTCTCTGTGTTTCTCATATATGTGACTGATGTTGAATGTGCCATTGTTCATTTCCCTACATTATTGTGATCATCATTGAGTGCCTTGTAAATATTTTAAAAGAAACATAATTGTTTAAGCACGGTGACAACTGATTCAACACCCCCCCCCCTCTATGTTGGACAACAATTGGTATCAGAGCCAGCCAATTTTATCTAAGGGTAGATCCTAGAGCTTAAACATGTCAAGCGATGAAGGAAATTCAACCAATAAGGCCCCTCTGTTCAATGGAACAAACTTTGCCTTCTAGAAAGTTAGAATGAGAACCTACATAATGTCGTTAGGTGTCGATGTCTGGGATGTAGTATATATTAGTTATGTAAAGCCAGTTGTGGTGGTTAATAAGGATGACAAACTAGAATTTAGCTTCAATGCTAAGGCTATGAATTCTATCTTGAGTGGGCTTGCAGAAGCAGAATTCGTAAAAGTTATGCACCTAGGAACTGCCAAAGAAATGTAGGACAAACTCATTAGCATCTATGAGGGTAATGAGAAAGCAAAGGATGCAAAACTTCAAACCTACAGAATACAGTTTGAACAACTGAAGATGAAGGAAGATGAAACTATTGGAAAATACCTTCTATGAGTAGAATAAATGGTAAATGCAATGAGGACACTTGGTGAAATAATTGATGAACCTTCTTTAGTTCAGAAAATCTTGAGATCTCTCCCAGATAAGTTCAACCTGAAGGTCTCTGTTATAGAAGAAATTAATGATCTAAAAACCTTGGGGTTTGATCAACTGCTAGGAACATTGACTTCATATGAAATGAGAATAGTTAAAGATAAACCTACCTCCAAAGAAGCATCATTTAATGTAGACAAGAATGAGGATTCTAAGCCGATGAAATTGAAGAAAAAATTGTGAAGAGACTGAAGAAGGGATCAGGCAAATACAAAGGTAAACTACCGTTCAAATGTTTCAACTATGGTAGGATAGGTCATTTTGCAAATAAATGTCCCCACAAAGGAAAGGATCAAACATGTGATGATGAGGCGAAGTACAAACACAGAAATTTCTTTAAAGAGAAAAACTTTTAGAAAAAAATTATGTGCGTAAACAATGATGATGATTCTTCAGATGATGAAGAAAATGACTCCTTTATTGAAGATAAAATAAATGACTTCATACTTATGGCCAAAGAGGAATATGATAATAAAAGCATAGGGAGTGATGAAGAATAAGTTGTGGTTGACATGGAAGGAGAACTGATCAGTGCACTAGAAGAGATTGACAGACTAAGAATCAAGAACAGAAAGAAAAGACAATTCTTGATACAGTTTGAGAAAGACAATAAAGACCCCGATGAAGACCTTGTCCTACTAAAAGTAGAATTGGAAGAGGCAAAGAAAATAAAAGAGATTCTGAAACAGCAACTATCAGAAAAGAAGGCAAGATGTGAAGCATTAGAACAACAAGTAGTGAAAATGATGAAAGAAATGGAGAAGTTTCAAGCCTTGTATAATCAGAATCTATCAAGTATCAAAGCCTCAGAAGTATTGGACACCATTCTAAATCAGCAAAGGAATCCAAAGCTGAAAATTGGATTGGGGTATGAAGAGGGATCAAGCAATGGTAAGCCAGGAAATGAAGAACCCATCAAGTTTGTCAAAAGTACAACCAATGACAATAACAATCCTGCAGAAACAAAGGAAGACAATCAACCACCCAGGTTGAGTAAGGCAAAAGCTGCCAGATCTGAATCTGTAGAACAAAGAAGTAATGTGCTCACTATTGAATGACATCATCAGTCTGGAAGAAATTGATTTGTTCAAAGAAGACAACCATTTTCCAGGTACAAAGAATTCTTCTATGGCTATTGTTTCTACTGTGCTAACTTTGGTCACAAAGTTGTAAATTGTTCCTTAAGACTTAGACATGAGCAATTAAGATTTCAAAGGAATAAATACTTGCTACAAAAAACAATGATGCAACCAAGTAACAACCCTTCACTGACTGCGAATTGCCAAATTAATTCCAGGGACATGCAACTAAAGAGGTCAAGAAATAATAAACAGTCAATGAGTAGACAACGCTGCACCAATAAGTTTGACCTGTTCAACAATGAGATTGAATGCTACATCTATCATAACTATGGACACAAATCTATTGACTTTCGTTTAAGGGAATATGAAACAGATTCGAAATCTCTTGCTGAAAATGTCAAGTTTTGGAAGAAGAAGGAAAGTGACAAGTGTGGATTACTGTTGTCCGCTCAAAGAAAAACGAACCCTTGATATATAGACAGTGGATGCTCCAAACACATGACAGGAGACAAAGGCAAGTTTCTTTCTCTAAGTGAAAGAAAATCAGGAAATGTAACCTTTGGAAATGATGCTCTAGGGAAAATAAAAGGCAAAGGGATGGTGAGCTTAAGTAATGGAAAAGGAAAATCCCAAGATGTTCTACTTGTGGATGGGATGAAACATAATCTTCTCAGTGTAAGTCAAATGTGTGATAGAGGATGCGAAGTGTTGTTCACATCCAAGGACTACAAGATAATGTCTATAAACTCAGGACAAGTGGTGGCCAAAGGCATAAGGACAGAAAATAATGTATATGTGTTGAAAGAAAATAGAGAAGAATGTCATCTAAGAAAACATGATGAAATATGGTTATGGTATAGGAGACTTGGACATCTAAATTTTGACCACTTAATCAAACTAAAAAACCTCGAGGCAGTAAAAGATATTCTGAGAATATCAAATCCCCAAGATTCAATGTGTAAACCTTGTCAAGTAGGGAAGAAAAACAAGACACAATTTAAGTCCAAGATCTTTACTTCAACAAAGAAACCACTCCAACTAGTTCATATGGATTTATGTGGACCGTCAAGACAGGAAGGCACAAAGAAAGAAAACTACTTCATGCTGATTATTGATTATTACTCCAGAATTACTTGGGTTGCATTTCTAAAAGAAAAAGCCGAAGCATTTGAGAAGTTTAAAATATTTAAGGCTTTAACAGAGACTCAAACGGGCAAGAGGTTAAAGGTAGTAAGATCAGATTGAGAAGGAGAGTTTATGTCAAGAGACTTCAAGGAATTCTGCGATGAACATGGAATCAAGAGAGATTACACAATCCCAAGAACTCCACAACAAAATGGAGTTGTTGAGAGGCAAAAAAGAACACTACGGGAAATGGCTAGGTCAATGATGAATGAGAAAAACATTGGTCAAACCTACTGGGTAGAAGCAATACACACAGTAGTCCATGTGCTTAACAAATCCCACCTCAGACCACAAAGTGACAAGACACCTTATGAATTATGGTTTTGAAGACCTACCTCAATTAAACATTTCAGAGTCTTTGGGAGTAAATGCTACATAAAGAATAATGATGAGAACCTTGGAAAATATGATGACAGGTTTGATGAAGGTATCTTCTTAGGGTATGCTACAAACAGTAAAGGATATAGATGTTATAATAAGAGGCTGCATAAAATGGTTGATTGTATTGATGTACAAATTGATGAAGGAATCCTAGCAAGAGAGGTATACAGTAATGAGTCTTCTACAAAAGACACAGCTAAAGCAGAATATGAACAGGTCCAAGAATCATAAAATGAAGACTCTAAATCAGATGAAGACTTAGACACTAAGACACATCGAAATCAACAGTCAACTACAAATTCCTCCTCCAGAATCATTCAAAAGAATCATCCTGCAAGTCAAATAATTGGAGAAAAAGACAAAGGTGTACAAATCAGGAGAAAGCTAATCAAAACCATCGAACAATCTCATATAGCTCTCATATCCATGCTGGAACCCAAGAATTTCAATGAAGCTAGCAAATATGATCACTGGGTTAAAGAAATGAATGATGAACTTGATCAGATTGAGAAAAACAATATGTGGGAGATGGATCAAAGGCCTGAAGGTAAAAACGTCATTGGCTCCAAATGGATCTTTAAGAATAAGTTGAATGAGCAAGGACAAGTTATTAGGAACAAAGCAAGGTTAGTTTGTAAAGGCTATGCTCATATAGAAGGACTAGATTTTGGTGAAACATTTGCACCCGTAGCAAGATTAGAACTTATCAGAATGTTTCTTTCCTATGCTTGTCATAAAAGGTTTAAAGTCTACCAAATGGATGTCAAGTCATCCTTTCTAAATGGAGATTTAAGTGAAGAAGTATATATGGAACAACCAGAGGGTTTCAAACTCTCTAATAACCCTGACTTAGTATGCAAGATGAAGAAACATTTATATGGTTTAAAATAGGCCCCTCAAGCCTGGTATCACAGACTAGATACGTATCTCAAAGACAAAGGGTTCAAGAGAGGAACAACTAACAACAATCTATATATTAAAGCAAAGGATAATAATTTTCTCATCGTACTAGTCTATGTAGATGACATCATCTTTGGATGTAATAAGGATTCATTAGTACAATGGTTTGCTTCTGCCATGGAGTCTGAATTTGAAATGCCTATTAATGGAGAACTGTCATTTTTTCTTGGTCTGCAAAATACTCAGAGGCCCGAAGGGGTGTTCATTTCTCAAGAAAAATATCTAAGGGAAATGTTGAAAAGGTTTCAAATGGAAGATTCTAAACCTGTGAGTACACCTATGGTAACTGGATATAAATTAAGCAAGGATGATGATTCACCTGATGTTGATAAGAGCTCATATCGATCAATGATAGGAAGCCTGTTGTACATCACAACATCTTGCCTAGACATAATGCATGCTGTAGGAATGGTAGGAAGATATTAGACTGCACCTAAACAAAGTCATTTGCAAGATGTCAAAAGGATATTCAGGTATTTGAAAGAAACAATGACGTATGGTCTGTAGTATCCCAGAAATCAAAATCTTCAGTTGACTGCTTATTCAGATGCAGATTGGGGAAATTGTGTTGATGAGAGAAAAAGCACCAATGGAGGATCATTCTTCCTGGGTGACTCCTTAGTAGCATGGCTTAGTAAAAAGAAAGGTTCCATTTCTTTATCAACCACATAGGCAGAGTACATTACTGTTGCTACCTTTTTCACTTAGGTATTATGGATGATTCAAACACTTGCAGATTTGGAGGCAGAATACACTACACCGATCCCAATTCATTGTGATAACACTAGTGCCATCAGTGTGTCTAAAAATAATGTATTCCACTCCAAGACCAAGCATATTCCCATAAAATATCATTTTCTGAGAGAGCAGGTCACCAATCAGATTGTTCAGGTCAATTACATTCCCACTACAGAACAAATTGCAGACTTCTTTACTAAACCTCTAGCAAAGACACCATTTGAATATCTCAGATAGAAGTTAGGTGTCATCCCGTCTCACATCTAAGAGATCATCATTGAGTGCCTTGCAAATATTTTAAAAGAAGAATAATTGTTTAAGCATGGTGACAACTGATTCACCCCTCACCCCCCCCTCTCAGTTGGACAACAAAATCAAATACATCTCGGAATTCCTTGAAGAGCTCGGTGTAGACCATGATTTCTTCTGGCAAACAAACTGCACTGATGTGTACATTTTCAATATTTCCATGGGTACGAGAGATGTTGACCATGATGGTAGGAGAGATACTCACCATGTTTCCTTTGGCATAAATTTTGTGCATATCAAGTGGAACTATGGTGTGACCAACTATCTCACTCAAAGTAGATTGGAAGTCATCTTTTTCGATTCTGGCAAGCTCTGGGAGAAAATAAGAGTGATGATCCATATCATCCCAAGGTTTGTTAGAACCATTCATGGATTCGATGGTAGCTTCATCCAAGGGTAAATTTTCATCGAGGCAATCATGTGAACAAGACAACGAAGTGGCCCACACAGGGTGTTATCACTCCAAGAGTCACTCTAAGTTGTAGCTCAAGTGAGCTTGGTAACTTAATCAGTTACTCAAATAAGAGATATAAAAATGGATCAAATTGATTGATTTGTTATGAACTCACTCACTCAATACATACATGAATAAACTCAGACAGATAGGGCCTTCAATTTTATTGTTCAGATGGTTTTTTAAAGATTGAAATGGATGGAGACTTCTTATCATACTAGCAGGATCACACACACTAAAGTATATATGAAAGGACATCTATAATAAGTGAAATACTTATGTGTCTTGTCTATCAACGCAAAGAAAAACTAGAATTTGTCAGTCACTGCACAAACATAGAATAATGAACATACATTCATCCATAGGTACATAAAAATATAAGTGAGAAATAAGTCTGAACAAATTCAATGAAGAGTGCTTATATTCCAATATGCATTGAAGGAGCCTTTTACAAAAGAGTTCCTTCAAATCTCCAAATTTGAACCTCCTTTAGATCCTCCCTTTGGTCCTCTTTATAGATATTACATTCTCATATAGATCCAAAATAAATGGATCTTATAACCTCTTTACCCATCTTTAGATTTTTGAAGATATCCAGCTCAAATTTGAATTTGTGAGGTAGCTAGAAAAAATAGAGTATACAAATTCTGGAAATATGCCTCTCAACGATTCACCAATATATCCCAAATCCAAATATATGTTGGAAACATGAGATATTTTTTTGAATATGAGTTCTTTCTTGTGACAAACCTCTCTCACTTTCCAAAAATACCTTTCCAACTCATAAAAATCTATCTCCAAAGAACATGACTAAAACAGGAAAATACAGATTTCAAAATCTAGTCATATCCCTACATTCTAGGATTTGATCCCTATAATATTTCCATTGATGAAATAAAGTGCCACCTGCATGATTTGATGGGGGATGATATTATATTCAAATATTTGTAGCCACCTTGACCCAAAAATCCTCTTGCCAAGTCGAATTTTGACCAAAACTCATCCATGTTGAAAATAGACAAGTTTGTAGCACACTTAGTGTAAAAAAGATAGTTTGCACAACAAACTCTTGTAGGTGACATTTTTCACAAAATGACATCAAAATTCTTTGAAAATCAACTAAAATATGGAAGTTTGATTCAACTGAAAAAATACCACCATAGATCATTTCTCATACTAAGACTACTCAGGTTTCATCTCAGTTACATGCACTTATACCTCCCGTTTTTTTATAATGAAGACCAATGTCCATTCATGAGACTTTGTCTATTTGATATAAACATTGAATTTTTTTTATCATGTCACATACATAATTTAATGTTTCAAAACTTGATGACTAGATTGATTTGAGGGACCCACCATGCTAGATGACTAAGAACTTCAAAGACTCAACAACTTGCAAGGACTCAAGCTACTAGAATTTTCTAGGAGCTAACATCTGGCTCCAACTGGGATGGAAAATTCCCTGTAAGATTTCCAAGAACCTAGTAGACCATGTTCCTATCCATTCAATATGAGAACTCTACAACCTGATTTGCTAATTGAGATCAAACCACTCTTCAAAAATATACATCTTGGACTCTATAGTGCTTAGTCCATTGGGTTATGGAGTCATCTAGTATTAAACATGTACAATCATTCCTTTGTAAACCAAAGAGATCTGTCACTTACATTATGTTCTTGGTGTACTGAGAGAAACTCTACTTATTTATTGAACACTAAAAACCTTCATACTGCAAACCAGCTGAAGACTGCAAACAAATGCTAAACTACTGATCTCATTCATGTATATTCCTACTCTAATCAATTGTACTGCTTGTTGCTCAAGTGAAATCATGCTTCCAATGAAGAAATACAAGTAAACTCATGACTAAAAGACTTCTTTTTATGCCACTGATTAAAAGATAATAATAAAAACATAACAATGACCATTAAAATTCTTTTAGGAGATCATACTCACTAACAAATGCAAGTGATATGATAAAATCTGAAAACTTAAGAGAGTCTAAGAGATAACACTCAAGTAAGGATGCCATGGGATCTTAAAAACCATGATCACCATTATAGAGATTCAAAATCATTGACTTCTCATGTATGTCTTCCCCTTTTCTATATCCCTGTGACTTGGATCCATCACTATGATGTGATGGCCCATTACAACTGACAATTTCTGAGAGAAAATAAGAGATATGTTCTTGATCTTCTACATCCCTGTCTCCATAATGATCAAATGAAGGATGAGTCTTAAAATATATATCATAAGAGAACTATTGACTACTCTCCCCAACAATGATATCTTTAAAAGGTGTATCAAAACTAAGGATATTTTCATTAGAATGTTGAACAACAGAGTCAAAACTGTCCTCAACCATAGCATGCATACATTGTTGATTATCTCCTTGCTAAAAATTAGAGCCAGATGAGATTACATTAGTCAACAAGCATTCATAAACTTTAAAATCTTCCTCATTGTCACTATATTTTTCAAATATGGGAATATCAAGATAAAATCCTAATGGCAGAGATGAAAAGTTTTGCGTATAATCATCAACAATATGATTTTGAAATAGATTTGAAATAACATCACCTTCTTCCTCATCATTATCATGTATATTTGAGTCAACATGTTCATCTAAAGCATCCTCAACAATGCAATCATCAATATTATCATCATTTATATCTGGTAGATCTTCTTCTTGGGAAGTAACAATAGAAATAATTTCATCCTCATTTGTATCTTCATAATATATTCAATTTCATCCTCACTACTATAAGAAACAACATGTTGAATATATTAATCAAACTCCTCACAACAATGCTCAAAAATAAATTCCCAAGAAAAATACCTTTCACATCAATGATGGAATGCTATATGAAATTATTTTAAAGAAGATATACTAGAAGGAGGCAACTATCTATACCATTCACAAGCATCCCCTTCCAATGAATACATAAACATCTTCATGAGCACATCTTCATCATGTATATTTAACTGAGCCATGCATTGATGAAATCTGATGAGGTGATCTGAAGGATTATCCTCTTTCCTTCCTCTGAATCTTGGAAGGTAGTCTCCCCAAATATCCATAGGAGATACTATATGTAGGAAATCGGGAACTAAACAAAATTTAAGAGGTGCAAACCTCCGATCCAAAAGAGCAACAAATGCCTTCGATATTTGAATATTGTGGAGTCGCCATTGAATTCATCCTTCATGGAGTCACCAGATAGAATATTACTACCAATATGATGCCCAACCTTTATCTATCATCCAAATCTAGAACTATGTCATCTCCAAGGGAATCTTTCTTCAAAATCCTCTCCCCGAAAATGGCACCAATTTGTTTTCACTCCAAGAGTCACTCTAGGTTGTAGCTCGAGTGAGCTTGGTAACTTAATCAATTGCTCAAATAAGAGATATAAAAATGGATCAAATTGACTAATTTGTTATGAACTCACTCACTCAATACATGCATGAATACACTCAGACAGATAGGGCCTTCAATTGTACTGTTCATATGGTTTTTTAAAGATTGAAATGGATGGAGAATTCTTATCATACCAGCAGGATCACACACATTAAAGTATATATGAAAGGCCAACTATAATAATTAAAATACTTGTGTTTCTTGTCTATCAATGCAAAGACAAAATGAAATTTATCAGTCACTACATAAACATAGAATAGTGAACAAACATTCATCCACATGTACCGAAAAATATAAGTGAAAAAGAAGTCTGAACAAATTCAATGAAGAGTGCTTATATTCCAATATGCATTCAAGGAGTCTTTTACAAAAGAGTTCATTCAAATCTCCAACTTTGAACCTCCTTTAGCTCCTCCCTTTGGTCCTATTTATAGAGATTACATGCTCATATATATCCAAAATAAATGGATCTTATAACCTCTTTACCTATCTTTAGATTGTTGAATATATCGAACTCAAATTCGAATTTGTGAGGTGGCTAGAAAAAACAGAGTATAAAAATTATGGAAATATGCCTCTCAAATATTCACCCATATATCCAAAATCCAAATAGTTGTTGGAAACATGAGTGAGGCTTTTGAATAGGAGCTCGTTATTTTTAAAAACCTCTCTCACTTTCAAAAAATAACTTTCCATATCATCACAATCTATCTCCAAAGAACATGACTAAAACAGGAAAATACAGATTTCAAAATCTAGTCATATCCCTACATTCTAGGATTTGATCCCTAGAATGTTTCCATTGATGAAATGAAGTGCCACCTACATTATTTGATGGGGGTTTATATTATATTCAAATATGTTTGGCCACCTTGACCCAAAAATCCTCTTGCCAAGTCAAATTTTGACCAAAGCTCATCCATGTTGAAAATAGACAAGTTTGCAGTGCGCTTAGTGGAAAAAAGACAGTTTGCACTGCAAACTCCTGTAGGTGATTGTTTTCCCAACATTACATCAAAATTCTTTGAAACTCAACTAAAATATGGAAGTATGCTTCAATTGAATACATACCACCATAGATCATTTCTCATACTGAGATTACTCAGGTTTCATCTTAGTTACATGCACTTATACCTCCCTTTTTTTATAATGAAGGCCAATGTCCATTCATGAGACTTTGTATGTTTGAGATAAACATTGAATGTTTCTGATAATGTCACATACATAATTTAATGTTTCAAAAAATGAAGAATGTATTGATTTGAGGTACCCACGATGCTAGATGATTAAGAATTTCAAAGACTCGACAACTTGCAAGGACTCAAGCTACTAGAATTTTCTAGGAGCTAACATGGGCTTAAGAACAAAATCCTCCTCGTCCATCAGTGAGGCAATAGGATCAGGATTGGAAGAAGAGTCAAGAACAACTTTATACGCTATCTCCACTATCAATAGTGGCATGGCCATTCCAGCATGCGACTGACCTTCACAAGACGCAGTCGAGGAAGGTAGGGTCCAAGGATCATTAAAATAGGAAGTGTGGAAAGGAACGAACCTCTCTAAAGAAATGGGCGTACTGGACATGACAAAAAGATGGTGAATCAGTACCATCAAATCAAAGGTACCCATAAGGGATGAATACATTCTGACACCAATATTCTCAGTTGCCGGATGAGAATTTTCGACCACAGGGATCGACGGTCCAACATATGCATTGTGGGTAGAATACGCAAAGGACAACTGGTCGATCATCACGATCTTCCCATTGTGAGGAAAAAAAAGAGTGGTGAAGACAGATGATATAATGACAATCATATAATAAGTCCAAATTCATCATAGTAACAAGTTATAATTGAGGGGTGCATCAACCACCTCTACATCCACCTCTACTGTCTTCCTACCTAACTGGACCGGAAAGGCAGGAACAATACCATGAGGGCGGAAGGAATGACCTTCAAAAGCATTCAACATGGTTGGAGACTGAGAGAGATTTGGAGAGCTGAAATATTTCCAATAGATCAAGGACATCACACATGTTTTAGCGCCTTCATCGAAAACTACACGCTTGATGTTATACTTCGAGTAACCCATGTGGAATTTGAATTCCACATGGTAAGCCAAGAGAGGCTTCACATCCATGACATCAAACTTAATAAATTTTGATCCATTGGGGTCTAGAGATCCTAACATAGATAACAAGGCATTCCTCTGTGAAGGACATGTCTGGATTACCTCCAAATCCGACATCGCACAAGGGGTTTGACCCAGGTCCTCAAAAATAGAGTAATTATGGGAGGCTCTAGAATTTGGATTGTACGTAGAGCGCTTAAGTACTCCTTTTGGAATATGAGGTGGTGTCTCTAGTTTTTATATCTACAAATGTGTATCCATAGGAGGAGGATATTCTAGACCAGTTACAGTTTCCGAAAAATTGTAATTGTGAGACCGGGTGGCTACATTAACCTGAGAATTGACCATATTGATAAACAAACAGTCACCATCTTGTGTCGATGGTTTTGACTTCCATCGGCCACATTTTTGGCATTTGAGGAGATTGAGGCCATGTCCTGGTTATGTGGAAAATGATTCATCAACATGGCAGGTGGTAGAGATAAGAACCTCCTAGCTTCCACAAGTTTGGGGCATAAATGAGTAAGGTGATCATCTGTGCAAAGCTTACAGGGAAATTTCACCATACGCCTTTCTTTATTTCCCTCACCATCATTATTATTCATCCTCTCATTATTACCATTGTCCTTGGGGTTTATTATTATTCTTCCCACCCTTACGATTATTATTACATCCTTTCTTCTTATTCCCACCTGGTTGTTGGTTACCATTTGGGTCGATCGACGATTGCACAAAATGTACATCCTCCGATTGAGTGGGATTGGAAGACACAGACGAAGCTGTCCTTCTACGGATTTCACATTGGTAGATACTACAATTCCATCAGCATGAGGTCCAATATTTTTTCTAGGATCATATTTTGACCTTGGTGTGTCCGGAAGAATCTCGTATAACATCTTAGACTCAGCGTATATAATATCTAACCACTGGGCTTTGAATATTGTTTCTTCCTCATATGTAACCCCGGATGTAGCAACATCCTTTGAAATAGGAGGTTGTAAATACTTAAGGAACCATTCTAACATGAAATTGTAGGGTATGCAGGTCTTGATAAACCTCTTTCGTTTACGCCACTCCTGGATGTCATTCAAGATATGGGTGGCTTTGTCCTGGCGTAAGGTCAAGAGAAGTTCTAGGCCAACATCGTAATGAACCGACAATTGGAAGTGGTTAAGGAAGACTAGCAACATCTAACTAAAGGTCCCATATGCCCCCCTAGGTAGCTCGATATACCATTTCACTACAACCCCTATGAGGGTGCGTTGAAATAATATTAACTGAATGGAATCATCAATAAGGGAATTCAAAGAGAACCATAGGTGAAATGTGGTGACATGATCACGGGATCCTCGCCATTCTTACCTTCAAATTTTGGAATATCCGAAGGAATCTTGGTGGGAACGGGGGGCCATGTAGGATCATGACACACATGGTCATTCCTTAAATTAGAAAAGTTTGGCAGGTTGAGCATGGCCAGAAAAGGGAGATGGCATTGTGGAATCTATCCCCAAGCTCCCTAGAAAGATTTTGTTTGGGGGATTGCAACCCATCTAGGGTTCTGGTAAGCACCATGGCCCTGTCTGGGATTTTAAGACCCTCCTCTAGGATAATTCATAAGAGGTTGGTTGGGCACCATTCCAATAGGAATGTTCTGATGGGGGTTGTAAAAATTCCCCCAAACAGAGTAGCTCCGGGTTAGGGGTTTCCCAAGGTGTGAAACTGACCTCCTTCAGGTGTGAATCCAAAGGATAAAGGTGGATTCGCCATGCCAAACATGTTTTTCAGAATTGGCATTGAGGAGGTGAGTGTAAAGGACGGAACTTGAGCAGAAGCTTGTCCACCAGGTTGGTTACTCCACCCAAAAGCAACAAGGTTAGGCCCGACGTTAAAAGAAGGAATGCCTCCCATAGTAAGAGTATTTTGAGGGATCTAAGAGCCACCAAAAAAGAAAATAGTATAAGGAGGAGTTGTTCCCCCAAGGCCAATGATAGCATTAAGGCCAACAGCTGGGATGGAGTTTGAAAACTGTGAGGTAAAATTTGGCATACCATAGGAAAAAGGACTAGAGGCCATCGGGATGCAATGAACATTATAGGCTAGTGAGTGACCAAGAGACCCAAATGGGTTCATGGAAATAGGTTGAGCATTCACTATAGGAAAGGGAACAATGATGTAGGTGCCTCTGACACTACAACCATTGTGGTTGTAGGAGTCGAAGGGGTGCCATTAACTATAGTAGGTGTGGGATTTGAGGGGCTCCTGGTATTTTGTTGACTTAGTTCAGTACTCATCCTTGTAGAATCACAAGTTTGATAAGTGGAGGTGTGTGTACCATGTTCAATAACTCTACACCTTTTAGAAGGCAAAGGCTCAAAATCTAGTGGTAACTGTAACAAGCGGCGAGACCGGCGGAGAAGATGGTCTGACTCCATGATGACTTAAGACTCAAGATATAAAAACCAAATCCTAAGGCCAACTAGTAATCAAAGAGCAGGCCAAAAATAATTAAACAACCCATATGCACACAAACAGGATAAAGTGGTTGAAAGGGACCTCCCTCCCTAAAGTAGGTATGCCTCACCCAAGAGGGGCCTAAGACTCCTAGATAAACATCAGAGGTATCATAATCAGTTATAAGGGCGCTCGTGGGCTTAAAAACCAGTCATTCAGATCCACCTTGAAGAGGTAATCATCCATAAAGGTTGTGTGTTGTCTGACCCTTATCTGACCCAGGGTACATGTAGAATAACCCATGCAAGTAACGTATGTGGCACATAAGTCAAGAAACTAAGCAACCACAGTATAACCGATGCACAAAAAAATAGTCGTAAGTCAGGTCCACCGTATGGGCGGGGTAGAAAATCTTGAAACCTTGAAAGCACTGTCTCTCATAGAGGTAAGGGCACTAGCAAGATCCCTATATACAAATAGATCCCCAGAAATATATCTGACGCTAAGAAGGTATCGAGGGGTTAACCCTTCAATCGACCTTACGCGACCTCGTGCTTAACTCCAGTGTAAATGGAACCTCCTGATATTACCAATTATACGATGGATTTCGCTACTCCCTTAGTCAGACACATATGTTGATTTAATAGCCTTAGAGAAGTTTACTCACAAAATCCTATTCCAAGGCACTAAACCTTAAGCTAGTTTGTGCACCCTAGAAAATAAAATCCTTACTAATCAATTTTAAATTATAGTGTTAATTTTAATGGCCTTGCTTACTCAAATGGTGCAGCCGTGAAACTAGTGATGTTATGACTCAACAAGTAAAGTAAATGAATATGAAAACAATGCAAAGCCCTAACTTCAATTTCCAATAAATGATATGCTTCTTAAAAATGAAATTTTTGGTTCAATTATGCAATTCTAAATTAAAATGAAATCTTTCTTTACATGCATTAAGATAAATGACAAATACTCAAGAGATCAAAATGCCAATCAATGTAAATTGCCTAATATTTTTGTACTTTCAATATAATAAAAATGAAAATGCAAGGACTGAACAACAACTTGATATAAAGACTCTACTATGTACATACAAAGACAACCCAAGTAGGATATCAAGAAAAAAAAACACCCAGCCCAAGGTGCAAGGACAATCAAAATGAAAATATGATGAGAAAGGCACCACCCAAAAATTTAACCAAAGACGGATTTCCTGTCATTCCACAGACACTTAACAGTCACTATAGAGACCCAAGAAGACTCAACAATCATCAAAAACTACCCAACAATCAAGAAACAAAGGTTGTTGTACACGATTTTTTAAGGGAAAAGCGCGTATGTACATAGCTTGTAGAAGGACATAATGTGTATATACACAATTGTTAAGAAAAAACCCGCGTATATGTGTCAAAACACAACTAGGCTAAGGAGAAGGTTGAAAGACTTAGACCCAGAGTGAACAGAGGTTGTCAAGTAGTCATATGACAAGAAACTCAATATGAAATTTCGTTACGAGGAAAATCTCTCTTTGGCTAGGGGTAAACCACAAAAGATGGAAATGACTGCAGAAATAAACTATATTCTCAAGTATGATATATAGACAAATATGCTAGCAAGACAAGATAAAAGGCCTACCTCGTCCGGACGTTTGATCAAGTCCATCGTTGAGCACTTGACCCAAATAAATATACTTGCAACTTGTCCTCAACAACCAAGCAACGCAAGCATATGGTGATAATATATGATGTTAGAACATTCAATAGCATAATCCATCAGCATTCATAACAAATATGCCCATGGAATAATAATTCAAATACTTGCAAGATATTAATTGGAAGAGAAAAGTGTTGGAGCATAACCCTAACTTACATTAGTTTATACCTAGCTTAGAATCCTAGATCTTGGTTAATACATTCATTTACACTTTATTTCACCTAATTTTTCCACATAAAGAAGAAGGGCGCCTCATCCCTAGATTTTAGGGAAAACTGTTATTTTTAGATCAAGACTCAACTCCCAGTTCTTGATTTTCTTGATTTATTCATGATTTATTCCAACTCCCCCATGCAAAAACTCATCTATTATTGGGGAATGCACACCTCCTCTTTTGGTGAGATATTTATTCCTTAATTAATGATTTTTTCCATTACTATTATTAGTAACTACTATTTTGGGTCAGTTAAGTGAGTTGGAACAACTTCTCTTGTCAGTTAAGTGAGATTAAGTGAGATAATGAACATCACTTGACTCTTGTGTACATTAATGAGTGTGTGACATATATCTTTAGTGGTATAGGTCGAACTATGTGGTCTCCCTTAGCTTATGACACATGTTTTAGCTATTTGTAGCTTTTTTTTACTACAATTTCTATGTTGGAAGTTCTATATATTCACCTCCTCTCTTCTTTTTCGAGGATGGTTTCTCATGTATATTCATTTTTTATTAATATAATTCTCTGATTTATGGATAAAAAACTTTCTCTCATCTCCTGAATATCAGCAAATTGTATGTGATCAATTTAACTAGAATTATAGATCTATCGGGGTTTCTACAAGAATTCTACATGGTATCATAGCTAGATTGAATCTACTGGATTGTACATGGTTTTATTTGCAGGTATAGATCATTAGGAGGTGCATAAAGAAGCAATGGATCATCTCTCTCAGCCCACGAAACTCATTCTAAATCCTTTCAATTACTTCGAATGGAAGACAGAGATCTCTCTTCTCCTCCAAAGCAAAGGGCTTTACAGGGTAACAATGGGAACGGAGAAAGAATCGACTGTTGCAGCGGAGAAGATAAAGTATTTCAATAAATTAGATGAAGCAATTGGGCTGATATTCCTATAAATTTCTAGAGATCTCCTCTTTCATGTCAGTAGAGCCACTACTCCCAATGTGGTCTAGACCACATTGGAAGGACTATTCGGCAAGCAGGATGCAATGAGAGTGCATCAACTGGAGAATGAACTCATATCCCTAAGTCCAATTCATTTCAGCAAACTGCAAGAATTATACACCAATTTCAAATCCCTCCTCATTGAAATTAATGCATGTGGAGTCATGAAAGAGGAAGAACAACTCATCCTTTCAATTCTCTTGAAATTAGGCCTTGAATATTCCGTATTTGTGTCATCTTTTCAAGCATCTAAATTGACTCAGGAAAACTGGAAAATGCCTTCATTGAATGATTTCATTGCAGCATTGACTCAAGAGAAAGCTAAGTTAGTCCAAATGGGAGCCATCAAGCATTCCAAGAACCAAGCACTTGCAGCTACTAATGCTCCAAAGAGCAGTGGAAAAGACAAGAAAAAAGGAACGGGTAAATTTTCTGAATCGAAGAAGGAGAGATCTGCACAATCTTCAGATAACTCTTTTGAGCCTAAGGGTAAGAAGAAGAAGGAAAGAACACTTTGCAGCCACTGTTCCAAAATTTTTCATCCTGAATAAAATTGCATGAGGAAGACTATCGATGAGATGGCTAAGCAATTGCAACAACACAATCTCACGGTGCTCGAAAATTCAAAGAAGAAAGATGATAACAGAACGGGAGGGAGAGAACAAGATGGTCATTCTTTAATGGCTTTCACATCCACTCCATCATCTTATATCCTTGATTCAGGTGCATTAAACCATATGTCTGCATCAAAAGATGAATTTTCCTCCATCAAAGAAAGCACCAGATCCCCAATTTACTTGGGAGATGCCACACCCACAAAGGTGTGCGGAGAAGGAATTGTTGATCTTGAAGGGAGCTGCTTCACAAATGTGCTTCATGTTCCCTCGTTGTATGCAAATATTCTCTCGATATATCATATCACTCATGCCAGCTCTGGAAGGAAGGTGGAGTTCACTCTGGACTCCACAGTGATTACCGACATTTCCATAGGCTCACAACTTGCACATGGAATTGCAGATCACGGTTCTCGTTTGTATTTCTTCTCCCACTTTGTTCCTAAATCTATTAGCACTATATTTATATCACAATTAAATGATATCAGCAGGTTATGGCATGAAATATTTGGCCATCTAAACTATAAGTACTTGCATCAGCTCAACAAGGAAAACATGGTAGAAGGATTGCCAGATATTAAATTCACAAGTGGTGTATGTCAAGGATGCATTCTTGGCAAGCATCCAGAGCAAAATTTTGACAAAGGGAAGGCACAGAGAGATTATTCACCTCTTGGGATGATTCAAAGTGACATCACAGGCCCATTCTTGCAACCTTCAATCATTAAGGCTCGATATGTACTCACCTTCATAGATGATTTCGCTCGTTTTACTTGGGTAATTTTTTTGAAATTAAAATCAGAAGTATTTGAATGCCTTATAGAATTTAAAGCACTTGCTGAGAATGAGTCTGGGTGTAATATTAAGATAATATGTATTGATAATGGGGGGGATTATGTCAACAAATATGTGCAGCAACTTTGCATTGATGTAGGTATACAACTACAACACATAGTGCCATATACACCACAGCAAAACGGTGTTGCGTAGAGGAAAAACTGTTCCTTAAAAGAGATGGCCAATTGTATATTATAGTCGAAATCATTAGCTCCCAAGCTATGGGCTGAAGCTATTAATTGTACAACATATATTCAAAACCTATTTCCTCACAAATCACTCAAAGGCACCACTCCTTTTGAATGTTGGACCAGTAAGAAACCAACAGTGTCGCACTTTCGTATTTTTGGTTCACGAGCATGGGCTCACATTCTGACAGATAAGAGGAAGGATTTGGAGCCTCAAAGTGTTGAATGCATATTTTTTGGATATCCTGAAGGTGTCAAAGGATATATATTTCTAGACTCTCACACTAAAAATTTCATTCTAGCTCGAAGTGTGAAGTTTGAAGAAGAATCACTGCATGATTTTTCAGAAGACCCTGTCGAGGAACCGCTTGTTGTCACTGATGAAGAGGAGTCGGAAAATTATTTGAGAACTTTAGAGAAACCATCAGAGAAGAATTTTGGGTCTGATATAGAGGATGAGGATCAGGTCATGGCTGCTCCAACTCAGTTTCCAACTTGGGCAGAGAAAACCTTGCAAGATGCGGGTGAACTAGTCGGTGATCCCGTGGATATAAGAAGGACTAGATCACAGCTTTTTGGGGCTCCTCAAGCCATGGCTGCCACATAACCTTTGATGCCCATAAATTTCTATATTTCACTTGGTTCAGATCCAAAGTCACACTCTGAGGCTGTTGGAAACCCACTCTGGGAGGCTGCCATGGATGAAGAGTACTCTGCTCTTATGGACAACAACACATGGGACTTGGTTCCAGTTCTGAAAGGAAGAAATATTGTTTGATGCTGATGGATATATCGAACAAATATTGCTGCATATGGTGAGATAATCAAGTATAAATATCGACTTGTCAGAAAAGGATACTCACAGGTACATGGCATAGACTACACAGAGACATTTGCACATGTTGCAAAAATGGACTCCATTCGACTAGTTTTGGCCATTGTCGCTTCTCGCCGATGGGAAGTTCATCACATGAAATACATCTACGAATTGATCCATGACAAAGTCATTTCACTGCAGTACTTCCCCACAGAGAAGTAGGTTGCAGACATCTTCACCAAGTCCTTCACTGAAAAGAAATTTTCAAAACTGAGAGCTATGCTTGGAGTGGTGGAGACAACTGAGTAGGTCACTTTTGGCCACTCAACATTTTTTTTCCTCTTTTGGGGGGGAGGGGGGCGTTTCCCATGAGGTTTTAGCTCTTCCCTCTTTTCATGAGGAGTTCTTTTATGTACTGAGTACCTAAAATGGCCAAGTTTCCAAGACTTAAATTTTTTTTCATTACAGTTAGACTTAAGGGGGGGTGTTGGAGCATAACCCTAACTTACATTAGTTTATACCTAGCTTAGACTCCTAGATCTTGGTTAATAAATTCATTTATAGTTTATTTCACCTAATTTGGCCACATAGAGAAGAAGGGTGCCTCATCCCTAGATTTTAGGGAAAATTGTTATTTTTAGATCAAGACTCAACTCCCGGTTCTTGATTTTCTTGATTTATTCTTGATTTTCTTGATTTATTCATGATTTATTCCAACTCCCCCATGAAAAAAATCATCTATTAGTGGGGAATGTGCACCTCCTCTTTCAGTGAGATATTTATTCCTTAATTAATGATTTTTTCATTACTATTATTAGTAACTACTATTTCGGGTCAGTTAAGTGAGTTGGAACTGCTTCTCTTGTCAGTTAAGTGAGCTTAAGTGAGATAATGCACATCACTTGATTCTTGTGGACATTAATGAGTGTGTGACATGTATCTTTAGTGTTCTAGGTCGAACTATGTGGTCTCCCTTAGCTTATGACACTTGTTTTAGCTATTTCTAGCTTTTTTTGACTAGAATTTCTATGTTGGAAATTCTATATATTCACCTCCTCTCTTCTTTTTGGAAGATGGTTGCTCATGTATATAAATTTTTTATTAATATAATTCTCTGATTTATGGAGAAAAAACTTTCTCTCATCTCTTGAATATCAGCAAATTGTATGTCTTCAATTTAACTAGAATTCTAGATCTATCGGGGTTTCTGCAGGAATTCTACAAAAAGAGTATTTCTATTAAGATATAATCAACAGAAGTGAATAGGTTACATACTTCTATGTTGGCACAGTTCGGAAGCAGGAAACTAATTTCCTTCAAGTTGGGCCTCCACCACTTCAATCCTCCACCAAAGAAAATCTCATATAAGAGAGACAATGGAGTTCTCAATCAGTAAGGGAAGAGCTTGGGGGATGAACGATGTGTTCAGACTTAAAGGAAAAAGGGATGTAGACTCAATGTGAAGTGAATAATTCCTCCAGAGTAACATTTTTCTCAAAGTTGAATTATTTCTTCTCTTTTCCATAGATCGGATTTGGCCCATTTATATCCTTCAAGTGGAACTGAAGGGCCAAGTCCGAATGTTTCCAGTATATGGAAGACCAAGGATCATTGATCTCCTGACGTGACATGGAAACTTAACACCATTTTTCAATTTTGGGCATGTTTCCTGATGTACGTGGGCTGTAATGGTGCAACCTACGTATACGCATGTTGTATAGTAGGAAATGTGTGTATATGTGGAAAACATTGTATTTTTAGCTCTGGGATTTGCAAAAAGGGATGAAAAGTCTGCATAGGGAAATGAAAAAAGGCCTTATGTGCAATATAGCATGGGGTGAGGCAAATATTTCTATAACACCTGTTCGGGTGGCATGTCCATGTCCTTATCTGATATAAACCCTATTACTTTCCTTTTCCCTCTGTCTTTCTGTAGAGGACCTTAATTGTCTTTATGTGGTTTCTTCTCTTGGTGGAGTAATTGATCTGGATTTCTTATATCGAGTTCAATATTTCCTAGGTGTGGTATTCCTTTTATCTTTTTGGGAAGATTTAGATGAATTCCCAAGTTAAGGAGAAACCCTATCTACTTGGTTGTCCTCCTACTTCTATTCCTTTTACTGTTGATCAGTTTCTTGTCCTTCTCCAATTTATGGAATGGATTCAAACAGTTCGAGCCCCTATGGATTTTTTCTGTTCAATTGCCAACAGTCTCGAGGATAAACCATTGCATTCTCACTGCTTCCGTTGGAAGTGATGGCTGCATGTATGCATTAATTTGGGTTCCTTTACCACTTGCAATAATTATTACACATGATCTCATGATGATAGAAGTTCAAGGCACAAACTTACATGACCCTTAACACAAAGTCTATAATGATGGTTAAACTAGTGGTAACCCGTGTGATCTCGAGTTCTCAGGGACATGCACATGCATGTGAGGTGCCAACACAGATTTATTCAAACTTTTAATTTTTTCTGAATGTTAAAACCAACAAAACAATGTGTTTTCTATTGTTTGACAGAATAGGCACATTCTTACAATCAATGTCCTTTTGCATCAAAATCCTAAGATAACCCGTGTTCAACCCAGTAGTGACATAAACATGGTGATGTGCCTTATTCATTTCAAATCATGATTTGTATTAATCTTATAAAGAGAAAGAAAATGATGAAAAAAAAATAGGAAGATAAAAGGATATTAAAATAACTCATCACACCATTCAAGAGAAACGAAGTAAAAACCAGGTTGGCAGATGGATGGGATGATGGAGGAATAGAAGGAAGAGGAAAAAACCTAGGATTTAACATTGAATTTAACTGGGGATAGCACTTCCCTTTGAGGTTCTAAGAACAACATAACGTGTGCCTTAGTTCTTTATTCTCCCCCCCTGCCACTAATCACTTTACTCTGTTTACTAGCCCTGTTACTTGTATTATTTCAACTAAAACTTAGATATGCAACTATACCCCAATTCTTGTATTGGGCCATGGAGTCTTTATTCAAGCTAAACTACTGTATCAACAAACTGAAAATGAAATTCTGGAATGACAAGCTTATTCAAGGCACCCCTACTCTACTCAACTGAAAATGAAGTAATCATGTGTAATCAGATTTCCAGTGAAGCCATACGAGGAAATGATTAAGAGGCTGAAAATGAAATCCATCTTTAAGTATGAATATGATAGTATATACAATCTTGAAGCCCATACTTAATGTTTTGAAATTCTTCCTTCACAAAATGAATGCCAATTTTTTTTTTAATCCAATTTGACTACATATAGACTGCTACAGGATCTTCAAAAACATAAGAACCATACCTTTATGGATAAGTATCAATAAATTCTTTAATTTGACTTCCATGGATGATTTTTTCTTGTTGGGATTCTTTTGTTTCTGGTTGAAAGATGTCATATCCAGGCTCGAAGAAATCTTGAATCTGCTGCTCAATATTTCTAGAAGAAAGGAGAAATATTTGTTCATGACCCTCAACATTACTTTCCTCATAATCATCAAACAATGGAGGACCATTAAAGTCAAATGCCTACTCATGTTACTTTTGAATAATAATTTCTTTATGAGACTTTGTAATAGAAAATGGCTAAGAAGAAAATTGATCTTGCAGAGTACGCACATCTTCATCATAACCAGGCTGATCAGAATTTTCAGAAGAGGAAACTACTTGCTTCTTGTGTAAATCATCATCAAAGTCACAATACTCATCATAAATAGGTGCATCAGAAAGTTGTGCATATTGTAAAGAATGATTTAAAATAATCTCTTTATTTTCCTTCAAAGGTTCAACATTTATTTATTGTAACCTAAAGTAGAAAACTTTTCAAGAGTATGATGATGCACGAATAATTCCTTATCTTGACCACAATCAATCATAGATTTTGTAGAATATACCTCTTGAGCCAATTATGAAACAATTGTTTCCTCATAATCTATTTGACAACCTTCATCACTATGATTGTTGGTTTTCCAAGTCCAAGAAATGGCTGCTGAAAATTCCCAAAAAGAGTTGATTTTGTTTGAACATCAACATTGCTTTATTCATAGTTAACCAGATCTTTATGAGAAATTAGAACAACAAATTCATCATAACAATAGATAATTGAGACACCTGAAATAATGGAAAATGTATCCAAAGCCTTGTTATCATTAATTTCATCATTAATGTAATTCCCAACATCATCGTTTTGGATAAAAAAATTAGAATAAGACTCATATGTAACTGAATCTTCCTCCACTTCTTCAACGGAAATATCCCTTTCATTTTCACTAATAGAAGAACTAATAATTGATTGTTGAATATAAGATCCAAATGTCAAACAGTTGGCTTAGGTTGATGGACAGTTGGTATGGATTGTTGGTTGTCATTGATGTCAACCATTGGAGAGTGATATTTTAGATTGATGTCAACCCTTAGTGATTGATGTCAACCCTTGGAGAAAGTCTGGTAGTGAATTCTGGTAGCACAAAGGTTTGGGTAATGGACCCAAGTTTGTTTGATGTATAATGGTATGAGTTTTAATATATTTGAAGGTAAGACTATTCTAGATGAGTAGTACATGTCATGCCATTTCCGGTGTTATGTGGAACATCACATAACTCCTCATAGTTAGAGAGTTATGTCCATGTTTAGTTGGAGAACCCAGGTTTGGGTAATGGACCCAAGTTTGTTTGATGGATAA
This sequence comes from Picea engelmannii, assembly GCA_009831015.1. Lineage (NCBI taxonomy): Eukaryota > Viridiplantae > Streptophyta > Pinopsida > Pinales > Pinaceae > Picea > Picea engelmannii. The sequence goes on along the minus strand of ML781198.1, from coordinate 428,851 downwards.
TGGTATGAGTTTTGATATATTTGCAAGTAATAATATTATAGATGGATAGTCCATGTCATTCCATTTCCGGTGGTATGTGGAATGTCACATAACTCCTCACATTTAGAGATTTATGGCCATGTGAAGTTAGAGAACCCTAATGAGTCATCTAGAATCCCCAAAAGGTCAAAGTAGTCAAAGTGGTTTAGGAGATTTTAGAAGGTAACCCCTTGAGGTAAAGTGAAGTGATGAGTGTACTATAAGTCAAAGTGGATACAAAATAAATTATTTAAATAATAAAGTTAATGGATAAATTAATAATTGGACAAGTGGTTAGAAGTTGATTAACCCTAAAATAAGGAAAGTGGATTAAGATGGTTAAAAGGTAACCCCTTGAGGAAACTACATGAAATTATAAATAAGAGGCAAGGCTCTCTCATTTTAGAACACACTTGAGCATATTGAATATCTATAGGTGACTAAGGTAGCCAAAGGATATCTAAGCCAAATTTCAAAGAGAAGGTGAAGTAAAGAAGGTTGAAATTCAAGGGAGGATAAATTCTTTTGATGATGCTTTCTAAGGTATGTTATTTATAGGTCATCTCACCAGTTTTGCAATAAATTTTTTCTAGAATGAATCAGACCATGAAATTGGGAGGCCATTGAGAAAAAATATCCAAGTTGTTGTGGTACAAATTTCATCTTGTGGGTCGTTGTATTTTTGAATTACACTCCATGGAAAATAGGGTTTGTGGCTAGTCCTCAAACTAGTTTAAAACAAGTGTTTCGGGTAAAAACATCATAAATTATTCACAACAGATCCAAATTCAGTAAGACAAAATGTATTGATTAGATTACAATCTTTAGTATTCTTTTTACAACTTTCATATCCATACAACAAATATTCTGTGCGGGGCACACTCTAGAAGTTCTCTCTCTAGAATAAGCCAGAATTCAACAAGGTATGCCATTTTTGCTATAACTCCTTTTCTGAGAGGTTCCAAGTAGTGAAATCTGGAGGAATTGCATAAACGACAATGAAGAAGATTATGTACCATTTTTAGATCTTTATTCATTATCAGTACATAGTTATGATTATTTCAAGTTAGGGTTGTTTACTAATCCAAAATTAGTCATGTGAGACTAAAGTAATTTTTGATGAAAATGCTAGTCTCTTGTTGTTAAAGTTAAGGAAGGTTTGCAGGTATGTGATCTTATACACTAGGTCTATTACAGAGTTACAAATCATATTTGGATGATGAAATTAATGAGTTCTTTTGGTTGAGATACATGTTGGGTACATGGTTGAGACAAGTAGTTGATGAGTTGGCACATACATGAGGTGTATAGTTGATGATGTTGGTACATATTGATGAGTCATAGTTGATGAGTAGTTGATACATGATTGGTACATACTTGGTACATGGTTGGAGGAACTTGTTAGTAGTATTGTTGACACATGGTTTATAGATGATGTATCACACTTCTATTGGTATATTATTAGAAGCACATATTGATCTTGGTGATGATTATGAGTTGTTGTGTTATGCTTGGTTGATGCACATATTTGAGAGTTGTCTTGGTGATTTATATTGGTGAGTAGATCTGATTTGGTTGATAAGATTGTTGAGGCGGGTTGTTGTGATAGGTTGGTTGGACAAGTTGTTGTGATAGGTTATTTGTACATGTTTGGTGCATGGTTGATGCACTTTTTTATGGTACAGATTGATTACGGTCTATTTGGTACATCTTGGTGCATGGTTTATGGACTTGTTTATGGTATAGGTTGATTAAAAGTTGAGTTATAGGTTGATGCATGGTTCAGGTTGTTTGGTATAGGTTTACAATAGTATATCTCATAGTGATAGTGTGATAGTGGTTCCATCATTCTACTTATACGTTAGGGTGGTTGGATGGGCAAAGGACATGTTCTTGTAGCCACCTTCCAGTTGTAGCCAAAGAGCATAGGGGGTTGTGTCCTCCTTCTAGTTGTAGCCAGATAATTGGGGAGTTGGAGCGTTCCTCAGGTTGTATCCTAAGAAACTAGGGGGTTGGAGCCCCCTTCCAGTTGCAGCTAGAAAACAAAGGAGGTTGGTGCTTCCAATGAATCTAATTCTTAAAGACATATAAGAAAAATCATTCCATGGTTTTCTCTCGCTTCGGGTTTCCACGTAAAACACTGGTGTACTGCGTATGTGTATGATTGTTCATTTGTTCATTGTTTATTTACTCTGCAACTATTGGATGGTAATGTTACATTGATATAAAATTTGCATATTGTGGTTAAAAAGGATTGAATTGATCTATTACCGATTCGCCCTCCCTCTTAGTAATCCAATAATTGGTATCGAAGTTAGTTCCTTCAGGAAATAGTTTAACCACTAGAAGGAGATCATGGATTATTATGAGAATGGAGTACCAATGTTTAATGGTCATAACGGTTTTAAGTATGTGATGTGGAGCAAAAGGATAGAAGTATTTTTACAGGCACATGGACATTATATTTGGCTATCAATTGTTATAGGATATGATAGTTCAAAAAGGGCAAAGACTGTAGCCAAGAAGGAATTGAAGAAGAATAACAAAATAGCAATGGATTTCATCTGGGAAGGATTACCTAATTTGGTAAGAGAAAATTTTGGTAAATGTTCATCAACCAAAGAACTTTGGGATAAGTTACATGAAATATATTCTTCACCCATCGCAGATTCAAAAAATTCCAAAGAAGATGCAGATATAGATCAAGGAGAATTATGTTCACCATGTCAAACAGATTCAAAATATGAAGAGTACATAATCACCAAAGAATTGATTATTTCTTTGGATAAACTAATAGCAGAAAACAAGTCACTCAAGAAATAATTGATGAAACAAAAGTAAAGTGTTCACATTTTTGAAGAAGCTCAATAGGTCATCGAGAACTTACGAACTCAGCTAGAAGAAGCTAGAAAGATCGAAGAAAATCTTGAATATCAAAAGCAGTATTTGGAAGCCAACATAGAAGCACGGAAGGAAGAAGGAGAAATGAGAGAGAAGATATTGACTAATCATCTTAAGGAAATAACTAACGATCTAAACCAGCTTGAGGCAAAGTTTGGTCAAGAAGAGAAAGGACTTGAAGAAGAAATAATCACATTAAAAATTCAGCTTGAAGAAGCAAAAAGAACAGAAGAAGTCATGAAGTCTCAAATAATGAATAAAGAAGAAGAGGTTGAGAAGCTTGAAGAAGAAGTTGTCACATTGAGAAGTAAAATCATCAAGCTCAAAAAGAACATTGAAGAGACAGAAATATCCACATCAGTTATAGAGAATGAAGAGAAGCACTCAAGGTTTCTAGAAAAGAATAATGAAGAAAATAGAAAAATTTATGTAGAAGTATTCAAAGGAAGGAATCATGGTCAACCAAAATATAAGAAAACTATTGAAGATACATCTTCAAGAAGACCATTCATGTTCAAGCCACAAGGAAGATTCAATCATGATCATGATTAGTCAAGGAAGAAATTCAGAAGGACTACACCACAAAGAAGATCATTCACTCCCAAGTATGCAATTTTATTTTATGGTCATTGTTTTTATTGTACTAATTTTTTACATAAGGTTGCATATTGTAGGGATTATAAAATAAATTTTCAAGCAACAAGTGCATATGTGGCCCCACGTAACATTGAATGTTACAAATGTCATAACTATGGACACATATCTAGTGATTGTAGAAGCATGATTGATACTTCCATGAAAGAGAACATTGATATCAGATATAAGAAAGTATGGATAAGAAAACACAAAAAACATGTGAACAAAGACCAGGTCCCAGAGATGACAAGATTGGCAATAAAACGAGATGAAGAAAATTTTACAGAGAAAAATAAAGATGTCAGATACATAAAGGTTTGGAAAATAACTGAAAGAAGAGAAGGACAAGTAAATATGGAATAGGTTCAATAGATTCGACTTTCAGGCATTGTAGTGAAAGATGAATCCATTGATAGAAAGAAAGAAGTTAGATCTCAGAGAGATGATGAATATACCAATGAAGATGATGATAATTATACCAATGAAGATGATGATGAATACACATCAGAGCATGAATTATTCTGATCCATCCAGCGTAGAGACTCCTAGGTAATATGAATAATAGACAGGGGAGTCTATGCGATAGTTGTGACAGAACAAAGAACCATCCTTCGAGTATCTTACAGAGTTTGAGAAGATAGATCCAAAGAATTTAGTTAGCAGAAGTACAATTTGATGGATTAATCAAGACTTTATGATAGTATAGTGGTAAACGGGTCAGCATTATGGACAATTTCACAAGTAAAGTCCTGGATAGTATGGACGAGAGCATGGATTCATATATTGGTTCAAAGAGTGGTTCAGAGACAAAGGAAAATTATCATAATGGATCATAATTACATAGGAAATGGCTTGAACAATGCTAATGGATTCCAAATTGACATATATTTTTTGGACACATGCAGTGCATACAACAATTCACATTCAAAACAGAGTAATGCTCAAAAACAACAATGACAAAAATCCCTACAAACTATGGAAAGGAAGTGCAAACGGCAACCTCTACATCAAGGAAGTTGGACATGTGGTACGATTTCAAGCAGCACCAAAGGAATCACATGTCTTTGCAGTAAAGAGGATTTTTAGATATCTCAAAGGAACATAAGAGTTTGTATTATGGTATCCAAAAGGAAAGGATCTATCAGTTATTGCCTACAAAGATGCAGATTGGGAAGGTTGCATTGATGACCGACAAAGCACCAGTGGAGAAGTGTTCTACTTAGATATACAGGTTGAGTATGATGAGCCTATTCCAATCTATTTTGATAATACAAGTGCCATCAGTATCTCAAAGAAATTAGTGATGCGCTCCAAGAAGAAGCACATTCCAGTAATGTATCACTTTCTATGGGAATAGGTTGCAGAGAAGAACATCATAGTTGAATATGTGGGAACAAAAGAACAAGTGGAAAACATCTCTACAAAACTGCTTCCAAGGGAAGCCTTTGAGTATTTTCTCTAGAGACTCAGAGTAGTTTCTACTCCAAAATGAATGCTTTTGGATGATTATATTATATGTCTTAGGTTTACACGAGGAAGAACGATAAAGAGAACTGTTCAGGTTGGGGGATCAATTTCAGGAAGATTTTGGTCAGGGGGAGTATCCCCCAAGACAAATCAAATAGAGTGTAAGGTAGCTAGAGAGGTAGTGGGGGGGCCTAGAGGGCCCATAGTGATAATAGTGGAGGTAATTCAATGTAAGGTGGAATAGGTCCACTATATTATTAAATAAGGCCCACTATGGTATTTAGATATAATAAATGTAAGAGGACTTCTTATAAGGTTCTACTTCTAGAAGGTTCTACTTCTAGAATATTCATCCTCTAGAATGTTCTTAGGTGATGGTAGCACTATATAAAGAGATTCAAGCAATGTAATGAGACATGAAGATAATTAGTGTATTTGGAGTGGTAGCTCAATAGGAGGATGCCCCCTCGAAGAGGCAAGTGAACAGGAGAGGATCCCTTCCATAATAGGATCCATTGTATGGTGTTGCCCTACCTCAAGGGTTTTCTATAATAAAGTTGTGGTTTTTCTATATTGTTTTTCTATATCTGTTGTGGTGATTTTGTATTCAGTATTGGGTTTTTAATTATAATAGTGGAGGTCATTCAATGTAAGGTGGAATAGGTCCACTATATTATTAAATAAGGCCCACTATGGTAGTTAGATATAATAAATGTAAGAGGACTTCTTAGAAGTTTCTACTTCTAGAAGATTCATCCTCTAGAATATTCTTAGGTGATGGTAGCACTATATAAAGAGACTCAAGCAATGTAATGAGACATGAAGAGAATTAGTGTATTTGGAGTGGTAGCTCAATAGGAGGATGCCCCCTCGAAGAGGCAAGTGAACAGGAGAGGATCCCTTCCATAATAGGATCCATTGTATGGTGTTGCCCTACCTCAAGGGTTTTCTATAATAAAGTTGTGATTTTCTATATGGTTTCATAGATCTTGTGTGGTGATTGTATTCATATATCTTTGGATCTATTGTGATATTTTGTATTCAAGTCTTTGGTTCTTAACATAGGGGGAGCAACCCCGAATGGAAAGATACATTTTCCATTGATGACAAAGGGGGAGAGATTTATCAAATGTAGGACAGAAATGCTTGGAGAGAGAGCACAGAGGCATGTAGATAGGGGGAGAAACCCAAGGAGATTTCAATCACGAGGAGAAGCCCCAAAGGGATATACTCTTTTCCATTGATTTCAAAGGGGGATAGATGGAAACATTGATGAGGAGTATAAGCATGAATGTTATCATGACTAAGTGTTTCCATCAATGCCAAAGGGGGATATTGTTAGACAGTTGGATTAGGTTGATGGATAGTTGGTATGGATTGTTGGTTAGAATTGATGTCAACCATTGGAGAGTGATAATGTATATTAATGTCAACCCTTAGTGATTGATGTCAACCCTTGGAGAAAGTTTGATAATGAATCCCAGTAGAAAAAAAGGTGTGGGTAATGTACCCAAGTTTGTTTGATGTATAATGGTATGATTTTTAATATATATGAAGGAAAGACTATTCTATATGGGTATTATATGTCATTCCATTTCCGGTGGTATGTGGAACGTCACATAACTCCTCATGGTTAGAGAGTTATGTCCATGTCAAGTTGGAGAACACAGGTTTCAGTAATGGACCCAAGTTAGTTTGATGGATAATGGTATGTGTTTTGACATATTTGTAGGTAATACTATTCTAGATGGATAGTACATGTCATTCCATTTCTGGTGGTATGTGGAACGTCACATAACTCCTCACGGTTAGAGAGTTATGGCCATGTGAAGTTGGAGAACCCTCATGAGTCATCTAGAAGCCCCAAAAGGTCAAAGTAGTCAAAGTGGTTTAAGATATTTTAGAAGGTAACCCCCTGAGGTAAAGTGAAGTGATGAGTGTGTTACCTCCTCAAATAAATCAATTGAGATTTTTCATTTTAGGTAATAGGATGTCTTTAAAAAGGTACTTTAAAAAAAAAATTAAAGCTCATTTTTCAAAGCTTTATGCATGTAATAAAGTTTAAATAAACGTTTGTTTAGTTTTTATTTGATCTAATTCAAATCTTAGGTTTCGGTGGCTTAGGCGAACATTTCAATTGTTCATTAGCCACCGAAGCTTAAACAAAGGAATCCAGGGCCTTTTTAGCCACCGAAATTGTAGAAGCGGGGAAAGACCCAACATGTCCTATCACACATTTCAACCGGTGGGTTCTACGTTTTTATGATTGCACAAGCCGCCGAAAATATTGGAGAACGAACCTTTCATGACAAGAAGCTGATCTCTCTGTGATATAAGCGAATCTTTCCAAATCATTATATCATTAAGCCATGTGCTTACATACACTCCATTTATTATAGTTATCCACCATGACTACTGCAAATCATCAACCATTCCGTCGCATCCCTTGTAATTAGTGCCGCATTCTAAATCTCACCCCAATTTTCTCATTTCTATCATAGCTGATCCGACTTTCGCTACTTCTACGTGGTGCAACTCTCCCCCGTAATTTTCTCCTTCGATCACAGGTGTGTGAAAACATTCTGCCAAATGAAGAAAGGAACATCAACCCTGAGGAAAGAGCTCGATGACATCAGTTACCTGGAATCACACCTGGAGGTATGCCAAATGTTCAAGGATGTAGGGTGTTACAATTTTTGCAAAAAATTACAGAGTTCTCTTCAACAGGTGGCAGAGGCCTTTGCCCTCAATTTCAATGGAAAGAATGCAATCATAGGCCGTGATGAATTTGAGATAGATGAAACCCTCATAGTTGAAGTGACAGAGCTTCCCATGACTGGAGAGAAATGGTTTAAAACTATTGTTGTTAAGAATGTTGAATTCAAGACTTATTTGAAACCAGAGCACAGGGGTTTGATATGGAAGAAAGATATTCCTGTATCTTTCCTTGAAGAGAAATGGAAGCAATTATTAAAATCCATAAGGGTTTATGTAACTTCTAAAGGGCGATACAACAGGGTGATGATTTACCATTTTAATCTTATAAATCATTTGACTGGTAGAAACCCACTCAATCTGCCCTATTTTCTCCACCGAATTTTATCCAAGATGGCTCATTAGGTCTAGGCCAAGCCTAATCAATTTGCAGGTAGATTATCCCACCATAGTCTGACCAAACTTTTGGTTTGTGAGCTGTTGCAAAGAAGAGGTAAAGAGTGGAATTACTTCTTATTCTAGAATGATTTCTAGACTGAGTTTCAGCCAGAGGGAAAAACAAGTCCTCATTCCAAGAAGTCTTCCACTCCCAGAAGTGGAAAGAGAAGGAGGAGAGCTATCTCTCTAGCCCCAGTCAATCAAACCTCTCCTACCTCTAAGCTTGGCAAAACTAAGAAGAAATTAAATTTCAACAGTGAAGAAGAAAAGGCCAAAGAATCCCCAGTGAACAAAAACATTCTTAATCTTCCTTACACAGACTCGGAGGATGAAGAACACCAGATTGAAATAGGGCACAAGGATTCAATTACCACATGGCGTGAAAATTATGTTTTTGTGGATATATACACAAAAAGTTATGAGAACCTTCCATCACCTACACCTCAACAAGAACAAGAACCACAAATTACAGATGCTTCATCTAGCAAATGAGTGAAACAAAGTAAATCAAAAGAAATCAAGAAGCTTAAGAAGAAGTTATCCGAGCAAGAAGTGCTAGAAAGGGTAATAAAAACTAGGTATGAAACTCTATCAAAGAAATTTTTAGAAAGAAACTCATCTTTGGAAAGATTATCCCATGAAATCATAAAGGAGAAGAAAAAGAAGGAAAAAATTGTAAAGAACTACAACAGCTTATGAAGAGTAGCTCAGGGTTTGAAGAAAAAGGTTAGGGCTTTGAGGAAATAAGCTTTGTCTTCAAAATACCAAGCTTAGACACATGTTTCTCTTGAGACCCTTGCAGAGGTGGAAGTTCAATGCAATGAACCAGTGGCAGCCAGTAACCCTACAAATTTTTAGCAAGATGCAAAAGCCTAAAAAGATCTATCCTAAGGCGTTTTTCAGGTAAGACAAGGGTATTTTTGAAATTTTAATACTCTCAGGTTTCGGTTGTTAGAAAAACAGGACCGCGGAGCAATAAAATAAAACAAATGTAGAAACAAAAACACAGAAGACACACAATACAAGAGAGACACAGATTTATGTGGTTCACCCAGTGTGGGCTACGTCCACCAGAGAAATTGCCAGGTCCTTCCTTTATTATTATCCAGCAAATGAAGGGATACAACCTACAGCAAAACTCGTTGTAACTTCCTCTTCTTTCTCTCACAGTCTCCTCTCTCAGAATACAATATTCACTCTCATACATAGCTGCAATACATTTCCCTCATAAAAGGGGTTGCCTTCTAGGGCAAAAAATCCTAACATAATCTCTACCGTTAGATCTGCGACCTTATAATGAACGGTCCAAATTTACAATGAAATTACAATATACTTTTATAAGGCAATTTTTGCTTCGGGGGCTTCGCCCCTGAACCCCCATCAGGGGACGTTGCCCCTGAACCCCCTTTGGGGGCCCGCTTGCCCCCAGACCCCCCAACCGAGGGGATGGACCCCCCGGACCCCGCAGAGGGGGTACCCCCCCTCTGCACTCCCCCGTGTGGAAGAGTGTACATACTTCTGGGGTGTAAATACTTCATGGGGTATAGACATGGCTGAAAACAAAGGACCTCTACATCAGGAAGATAATTAGGCTCCACAACCAACATTGGTGGCTTAGGTGAACATATTGATTATTCATTAGTCACTGAAAGAAGAACTTTCAGTAGCTAATCGACCTGAATTCTATCTACTCTAGCTATCGAAAGCACTGATAAGGTAGAAAGTTAATGTTTTTGCACAGGTCCAAGTTTTCCTTGTTCAAAAACCTCAGAAATGGTTCCAATCGATGGAAGATAATTAATGACATCCTTATCAAGAGTTTGTTTTGGTTTTGGAGGAGCTCTACAAGATATAAATGTAAACAACGGTTAGTTATTTTCAAGGTTATAAGACTGTTTGATTGTCAACAGGTGTCATGTTTGACTCCTCCCATATCACATGAGATCCAACAGCCTCGGAAGGCTCACTACACCTGCAAAAGAATTTGAAGAACATAAATATCAGTCGAGGATTTGAGCTGACCTAGTATATAGGATCTTTATCTACTTTCTAGGCCAGTTATTTACTTTCTATTTTGGGCAAAATTTGATCTAGTAATATAGAATCTTGGAACTATTTGTAAAAGACTATAAATCCCAAAACATTTGATAAACAAAGGGTTCGATTTTGAGTTCTATAATCCACTATTATTGTAAAAAGACACTTTCTTTAATATATTAATCCTGCAAGCTTCTTTCATTTTATCTTGTCAGATTCTCCTTCATCTTTGTCTATGCATATGAGTTGAAATCATTCTTTTTTCTGTGTTTTTAATGGTCCCATGGTAATTGTCATCTTAATTTTGATTGTTAAGCAAGAATCATAAGCATCCTTAGCTAGTTTGTCAACCCATCATATATATTGCGTATGTATGTTCTGGTTAACTAATTGGTTTTCTTATCCATTTGATTTACAAACCTATCTGATAATAGCTCCTGAAGGCCTTGTATTGTATGAATATAGCTAGACTATATTGAAGATACAATCCAGTGATTAAGATATTCATCTTGATCCAAACCCACACCCACTATTGAGAAAATAGTTACAAAAAGTTTAAGTTACCAGGCATCTCTAAGATACAACCTAGGAGAGTTTCCTGGAGTGATAACAAATTGGCGTCATTACCAGGGAGAGGAGATTGAAGCTCATCTTCCTTGGGAGATGACAAGATCCAACTTTGATGATAGACAAAGTTTGGACACATTTTGGGTTGTAACCATCTATCTGGCGACTCCATTGGAATGAAGTGGCTCTAAGAAGGACTCATACTAGGGAAAACCAAGAAAGACCACTGGCAACACTAGTTCCAGATCCTGAGAAGGTCATCAGAAGTGGAAAAGATCTGCAAAGACAAATTTCCAGATCTTCAATAGCATCTAATCTAGGTATTTCAAGAAACACTTCTTCTTTTGTATCTAGAGAACCTCTTGTTGAATCCCCTTATGCTGAAACTTCTAGTTCTCAGAAAATTGAGATTGTGTCAGAAAGATTGAAGGGTGATGAGCCTTCAATTTCCTATGATGTTATAGATTCTATTTGTGAGCATGTTACTATAATCAATTTAAGAGAAGAAGTTGTAGAATCCCTCCAAGAAAAGGACTCTTCCTCTTCTTTGAATTCTTCACCAACTAAGCCTATAGAGGGTTTTTTCCATACTCATACTAGTCTTCCTATTCTTGAAGATATTTTACAAGATCTTTCCTCTAAGGGTCAAGAAAACTTGGCCTTACTGCTCAGTCAGTTTTACAAAGCTTCTTATTTTCCACCCTATTCAGGAAATTTTTCCCACGGTAGTCATCCTACTAGTGCTTCTCTTTCTTTTCTCAGTGAATTCAAACAACCATTGTCTATAGTCTCACCTATCCCATCTCAGTCATCATCTTCAGAAACTTTTTCCTCTGCATCAAGCCCCAAGATTTCCATGGTTGTCCCTTTGACAAAAATGGAACAAATCTTAGCCAACAGGTATGCCCCTCTTGTGTTTCCCAATCCCTTATCAACCATGTCGACAGAAGATTATCAGAAATATATGCTGAATTTTACCGGATCTGGGGATTATACTGTTGAATAACATATAGAAGCTTTCTATGCTTATGCTGAGAACATTAACATTTCTGAGGAAGATGTCTGGACCAGAATTTTTGTGCAAAGCTTGGATGACCAAGACAGGAAGTGGTTCAAGGAGCTGGCGGCAAATTTAGTGGTCGGCATTGAGCAGTTAGACGAGGTGGTTTTTGAAACATTGGGGAGAAAGAATAGATCTCTTGTATTATATTTTTGAATTCATAAATCTAAGAAGAGAAAATGGGGAGTCTGTCTCAGACTTCACCAAAATATTTAATAAGATGTTTGACAAGATTCCTGCAGAGATCAAGCCAACTGATGCATCAACAAAGATCACTTACTCTTCTGCCTTTGATCCAGAATTTTGCTTAATCCTTAGAGAAAGAAGGTCAGCCATGCTCTCTTTAATGCAAGATGTTGCTCTTGAGGTTAAATCAAATATTATGGCATCTCAAAAACTCAAAGGAAAATTTGAGAGAAAGAAGTCGTCTGTTGATCCTCCTTCTTCTTCAAATTCCAAAATGGAAAAGATGGCCAAGATGTTGGATAGCTTGACCTTGGAAATGTCAAAACTGAAAATTCTGAGTTAGCAGCCAGTAAGAAGCAAAGAGCCTAATGCTTATGCTTCCAAGAATCCCAATGCATTCCCTTACAGAAGGAACAACCAGCAGGTCCAAATCCTTTAGAGAGAAAGCTGATGACCAAAGGATCAGGTCCCCATTCCAAAATTAAATGCTAGAAGAATAACATGATCTATCTCATGATGAAATTGAAGAAGAAGATGACATCAATTTCTTTGGGGATGAAAATGATTCCTCCTTTTTGACACAAACAGATTATGAGGAGGCCCGGATGGACGAGCAGATTCATGAGGCAAGCATTAAAGAATCTTTTTATTAGACAGATGATCATCCAAGTTACAATTTAAGATTTAAGACTGTTTCTCCAAAGCCATTGCTTGCTGCTCCCGGGAAAAAGAAAGATGTTGTTGCCAAGTAGCCTGCTGCTCCTATAAACTAGATGTCCACTCCTGCAAAACAACAACAGAAGCAATTGCAACCCCAAGCCAAAGAACAAGTCTCCCTCAAAGATCCTCCTAACAAGGTAAAACCTTCCGATAGATTGTCATACTCATTTAATTTTGAATCGGAAATTTAGAAGGTGAAAATACCTATGCCATTGACTGAACTTATGAAGAATGACATATTCAAGTCTGCTATCCTGAAGTCCCTTCAACTAAAGACTCCTCCAACTGCTAATTACGTAAACCTTCAAGATGACAAGCCCACAGTGACTATAGGACCTATGGTATAAGACCAAGATGACTCTTGTCCACCCTTCTACATATCCCTAAATATCCATGACACGATCCTTCACAACTGCTTGCTTGACTCGGGAGTGTCACACAATCTTATGCCTAAAGCAGTGATGGATGAACTTGGGTTTGACGTCACAAAACCTTACCATGATCTCTTCTCTTTAGAATCTAGGAAAGTCAGATGCCTCAGCCTCATAAAATTCCTTGTCATAAACCTTGCCCAGCTACCAATGAGAAACATGGTAATGGATGTTGTAGTGGGTGATATTCCACCCAAGTTCAACCTCCTCTTGTTTTATTCATGGAGAAAAAGGATAGGGGGTGCCTTGCAGATGGATCTTTCATATGCCACAATCCCAGTGTTTGGAGGAGAGCTAAAGAGACTTTACAGAGAAAATCAGCTTGCCTACATCATTAGTGATGGGAAAAATTTTGTAAACCATCCAATTTATGCTTTAGACACAGACTTTGGATCATTCATTCTGCAAATAGATGATTCTCAACCAGCTCCTTTGTAGCTCACAAAGCCTACTTATCAGCAGATTGATGGGGAGAGTACTCCCATGTGGACCATGTTCTTTGATGGTGCTAGTACCAAAGGTTCAGCAGGTGCAGGTGTAGTTTTGATTTCTCCTTCGAAAGAGGCTATGCATTTGTATTTTAAGCTTGATTTCAAAACTACTAACAATATAGCAGAGTATGAGGCTTTGCTATTGGGATTAAATGCTACCAAGGATATGGGAATCAAAGGACTAAAAGTGTTTGGAGACGCGGATCTCATCATACAACAAGTGAATAGTACTTTCCAAGCAAAACATGTCAGATTAATTCCTATAGGGATGAGGTATAGAAAATCAGGGACTCTTTTTCCATTTTTGACATTTCTTATGTATCCAGAGCTATGAATCATCTTTTTGATTCCCTTGTTGTCTCATCCAATATGTTTATTCCTCCCATGCCTCCTAGAATGAATTATGAAATCCAAGTCAAATATAGACCATCCCTGCCCGAAAATATCAAATATTGGAAATTTTTTGAAGATGATGATGAGCTTAGTAGATTTCTCTAGGTGGTAGATGAATTTTCTGATATGCTTATTGACCAAAAAAATCAAAATGAAGAGGAATCCAAGAAGCCTAAGCTAAAAAGAAAAATAGGTCAACATGATATCATTCAGTTGCCCAACAATTATATACCTCAGGGTTTGGTGCCTCTTGAGAAGCTTTTCAATCAAAACGATGTCCCCTACAAACCTAATAAGAAGGAGAAAGATCCTGTTGTCCATGAGCACAATATAGGAAGCCAAAATCATCCTAAATCCATAAATCTGTCCTCTAAATTAGCCGCTGATCAGAGGTCTAATTATTGCAGCATTATGAAGGAATTTGTTGATGTTTTTGCCTGGAAATATAGTGATTTGAAAACCTATGATCCTGAGATCATTCAACATAAGATTCCCCTTAAGAAAGACACCATCCCTTTCAAACAAAAAATTAGACCTATTAGTCCTCTCCTATTGCCTGTAATTGAAAAAGAAATCAAAAATCTCCTTGATACCAAAATTATAATTCCTTTAAGATACTCTAAATGAATTGCAAATCTAGTAATAGTGAGAAAGAAAAATGGTGAGATCAGGTTATGTGTTGATTTTAGAAACCTAAATAAATTCTCAAAGAAAGACAACTATCCCCTACCCAAGATGAAACATTTGCTACAAATAATTTTAGGGGCCACTGTCATGTCTTTCCTAGACGGCTTCTCAAGCTATAACCAGATTTATTTACATCCTAATGACCAAGAAAAAACTGTCGTTACTACTCCTTGGGGTACCTACATGTACGCCAATATGCCATTCGGGCTAATGAATGCCAGGGCCACTTTTCAGAGGGCCATGGACATAGCTTTGGTGGGAGAGAAGGACAAGTTTTTCCTCATCTATCTTGATGATATCACAGTTTATTCTAGCAGTCATGAAGAGCATCTGAAGCATCTGAAAAGAGTATTTTTGAAATGCAAACAGTTCGAGATTTCGTTGAACCCCAAAAAATCTCAATTTGGTCTCAAGAAGGGTAAGCTCCTAGGCCACATTGTTTCAATGGGAGGATTGAAAATTGATCCATCTCGGGTGGAATCAATTCAGAGGTTGTCCATACCAAGGTCAAAGAAGGATATCCAATCTCTACTTGGTAAGATAAATTTTGTCAGAAGATTATTCCAAATTTCGCTAAGTTAGTGAAACACATAACCTCTATGCTAAAAAAGGGATCCGAAATAAAATGGATAGACAATGCAAGAAGTTCATTTCAAGATATCAAACAGGCTATCATGGAATCCCCCACTCTAATCAGTCTGGATTACACCAATAACTTCTATATTTTCTCTTTTTCTTCCTATGACATGGTGGCAATAATCTTGTTACAAAAATATGATGAAAGTCTTGATCACCCAGTGGCCTTTTTCAGCAAAGCACTCAAAGATGCTGAACTAAGGTATGATCCTATAGAAAAACAAGCTTATGCTCTCATTAAGTCATTAAATGATTTCAAAATTTATATCCTTCATGCAAAGGTTGTTGCCTATGTTCATTCAGCCTCTGTGAAGGATGTATTGACTCAGCCTGATATTTATGGAAAGAGAGATAAATGGATCGCAAAAATAATCAAGTTTGACATAGAAGTGAATCCCAATAAGCTGGTAAAAAGCCAAGGCCTTGCCAAGCTTTTGACAGAAGAGAACTGTGATCTTTTGGACATAAATTTCATTGGGGAAAGTTTAGCGATTTTGCAGACAGGGGTAGCAACAGAAGGACAACATGGCAGCCAGCAGGTGGCCGAGAATTTGTTTTCATGTGAGTGGTATTCAGGTATTATTCTTTTTTTACAGAATTTGGAGGTTTCTCCTGAACTTAGCATGACTCAAGCCCGAGCCCTTAAGCTCAGAGAAATTAAATTTTGCATTAATAATAATCTTTTGTTTTGTAAAGATCCTGCTGGTTTACTACTAAGATGTTTAGACAAAGAAGAGTCAACTGAAGTCATGCATCAGTTTCATTCAAGTATTTATGGAGGCTATCATCACTAGAAGACCACAGCTCATAAAATTTTAAGGGCTGGGTATTATTGGCCTTTTCTTTTTTCAGATGTGTGTGCCTTTGTGAAATCTTGTGATAAGTGTCAAAGATTCATAGGAAAACAACAACTAAAATCTCTAACCCTGAGACCTATTGTAGTGAATGCTCCTTTTCAACAATGGGGTTTAGATTTCATAGGCAAGATTAATCCTTCATCTAGTGGTCAGCATAAATGGATCTTGGTAGCCACTAACTATTTTACAAAATGGATAGAGGCAATCCCCACTAGAAATGCCACTCATCAGGTCGTCATGAAATTTCTCTATGAGAACATCTTGAGCATATTCAGTTGCCCAAAACGGCTAGTGACATATAATGCAACATATTTCAAAGATGATGCATTGGTTGACATGTTAAATCAATGGGCATTCAATTGGTACACTCTACTTCCTACTACCCTCAAGGCAATGTCCTTGTCGAGTCATCCAATAAGAGTCTAATCAGAATCATCAAAAAGTTGTTGGAGGAAAACCAAAAGAGTTGGGATTCCAAACTAAAGTTTTCTCTTTGGACAGACAGAGTAACTAAAAAGAAATCCATAGGAACTTCTCCCTTCAAACTGGTTTATGGAACTGATGCCATTTTCCCTATTCAGCTAGTTTTGCCAGTGGCTAATTTTTTTTCAGCAGGAACAAACTGAATCAAATGATATGATAAGAAGAATTCTTGACTTGGTAGAGTTGCAATAGGTCAGAGAACAAGTGGTGGATAAATCAGAGGCTCATCAAAAGAGGATCAAGGATACTTTTGACAGAAAAGCAAAATTGGATGATTTTCAAGTTGGTGACTTGGTTCTAAAGTGGGATGCCCTCAAATAAGATAAAGGCAAGCACGACAAGTTTGACTCTTTGTGGACCGGTCCTTTCATGATAACATAAGTACAACACAAAAACACCTTCATTCTACAAAGTCTGGAAGGTGAAGAAATGTTTGGTGGCCCAATCAATGGGCATTTTCTGAAACTCTATTTTATCTAAGGCTTCGAAACCTTGTCATTGTAATTTTTATTTTTGTTTTCAGCTTTGGTTTTTACAAAATAACTCCATGCCCAATGGAAACACTAGTAGATAGGTTTGAATTTTTCGTATTTTAGGAAAGGCATTGGTTCTGTGGTTCTTGAAACCTCACAGGGAGGCTTTCACCCCAATAGGATCCATTGTTATCTCCTCAAATAAATCAATTGAGATTTTTTATTTTAGGTGATAGGATGTCTTTAAAAAGGTACTTTTTAAAAAAAATTAAAGCTCATTTTTCAAAGCTTTACGCACATAATAAAGTTTAAATAAACATTTTTTTATTTTTTATTTGATCTAATTCAAATCTTAGGTTTCAGTGGCTTAGGCGAACATTTTGATTGTTCATTAGCCACCGAAAGCCTTAGCTTTCAGAAGCTTAAACAAATGAATCCAGGGCCCTTTTAGCCAACGAAATTGTAGAAGTGGGGAAAGACCCAACATGTCCTATCACACGTTTCAACCAACGGGTTCGACATTTTTATGATTGCACAAGCCGCTGAAAAGACTGGAGAATGAACCATTCATGACTGGAAGCTGATCTCTCTATGATATAAGCGAATCTTTCCAGATCATTATATCATTAAGCCATGTGCTTACATACCCTCCATTTATTACAGTTATCCACCATTACGACTACAAATCATTAACCATTCCGCCACATCCCTTGTAATCATTGCCACATTCTAAAGATCACCCCAATTTTCTCATTTCTATCACAGCTGAGCCGACTTTCGCTAGTTCTACGCGGAGCAACTCTCCCTTGAAATATGCTCCTTCGATCACAGGTGTGAGAAAACATTGTGGCAAATGAAGAAAGGAACATCAACCTTGACGAAAGAGCTCGATGACATCAGTTACCTGGAATTGCACCCAGAGGTATGTCAAATGTTCAATGATGCAGGGTGTTACAATTTTTGCAAAAAATTACAGAGTTCTCATCAGCAGGTGGCAGAGGCCTTTGCCCTCAATATCAATGGAAATAAAGAAATCATAGGCCGGGATGAAATTGAGATATATGAAACCTTCATAGCTGAAGTGACAGAGCTTCCCATGACTGGAGAGAAATGGTTTAAAACTATTGTTATTAAGAATGTTTAATTCAGGACTTATTTGAAACAAGAACACATGGGTTAGATATGGAAGAAAGATATTCCTATATCTTTCCTTGAAGAGAAATGGAAGCAGTTATTAAAATCCATAATGGTTTATGTAACTTGTGAAGGGTGATACAACAGGGTGATGATTTACCATTTTAAACTTATAAATCATTTGACTCATAGAAACCCACTCAATTTGTCCTATTTTCTCCACCGAAGTTTATCCAAGATGGCTCATCAGGTCTAGGCCAACCCTAATCAAGTTGCAGGTAGATTATCTCACCATAGTCTGATCAAACTTTTGGTTTCTGAGCTGTTGCAAAGAAGAGGTAAAGAATGGAATTACTTCTTATTCTGGAATGATTTCCAGACTGAGTTTCAGCCAAAGGGAAAAAAGAGTCCTCATTCCAAGAAGTCTTCCACTCTCAGAAGTGGAAAGAGGAGGAGGAGAGCTATCTCTCCATCCCCATTCAATCAACCCTATCCTTCCTCTAAACTTAGCAAGACTAAGAAGAAATTAAATTTCAATAGTGAAGAAGAAAAGGCCAACGAATCCCTAGTGAACAAAAACATTCTTAATCTTCCTTACACAAACTCGGAGGATGAAGAACACCAGATTGAAATAGGGCACGAGGATTTAGTTACCACAAGGCATGAAAATTATGTTTTTGTGGATAAATACACAGCAAGTTATGAGAACCTTCCATCACCTACACCTCAAGAAGAACAAGAACTACAAATTGTAAATGCCTCATCTAGCAAATGAGTGAAACAGATTAAAACAAAAGACATCAAGAAGCTTAAGAAAAATTTAGCCGAGGAAGAAGTGCTAGAAAGGGTAATAAAACCTAGGTATGAAACTCTGTCAAAGAACTTTGCAGAAAGAAACTCATCTTTGGAAATATTAGCCCATGAAATCATAAAGGAGAAGAAAAAGAAAGACAAAATTGTAAAGAACTACAACAGCTTATGGAGAGTAGCTCAGGGTTTGAAGAAAAAGGTTAGGGATTTGAGGAAATAAGATTTGTCTTCAAAAGTCCAGGCTTAGACACATGATTCTCTTGAGACCCTTGCAGAGATGGCAGTTCAATGCAATGAACCAGAGGCAGCCAGTAACCCTACAAATTTTGAGCAAGATGTAGAAGCCTAAAAAGATCTATCCTAAGGCGTTTTTGAGGTAAGACAAGGGTATTTTTGAAATTTTGATAATCTCAGGTTTCGGTGGCTTAGGGAAACATATCGATTGTTCATTAGTCACTGAAAGCAGAACTTTCGGTAGCTAATCGGCCCAAATTCTATCTACTCTAGCTACCGAAAGAACTGATAAGGCAAAAAGTTAATGTTTTTACACAGGTCTAAGTTTTCCTTGTTCAGAAACCTCAGAAATGGTTCCAATCGATGGAAGATAATTAATGACATCCTTATCAAGAGTTTGTTTTGGTTTTGGAGGTGCTCTACAAGATAGAAAGGTAAACAAGGGTTAACTATTTTCAAGGTTATAAGATTGTTTGATTGTCAACAGGTGTCATGTTTGACTCCTCCCATATCACATGAGATCCATCAGCCTCGGAAGGCTCACTACACCTACCAAAGAATTTGAAGAACATAAAGATCATTCGAAGATTTGAACTGACCTAGTCTATAGAATCTTTATCTACTTTCTAGGCCAGTTATTTACTTTCTATTTTGGGAAAAATTCAATTCAGTAATCTAGGATCTTGGAACTATTTGTAAGAGGCTATAAAGCCCAAAAAAATTGATAAACAAATGGGTTCAATTTTGAGTTCTATAATCCACTGTTATTGTAAAAAGACACTTTCTTTAATATATTAAGCCTGCAAGATTATTTCATTTGTTATTGTCAGACTCTCCTTCATCTTTGTCTATGCATATGAGATGAAATCATTCTTTTGTCTGTGTTTAATGGTCCCATGGTAACTATCATCTTACTTTCGACTGTTAAGCAAGAATCATAAGCATCCTTGGCTAGTTTATCAACCCATCATATATATTGCCTATGTATGTTCTGGTTAACTAATTGGTTTTCTTATCCATTTGATTTACAAACCTATCTGATAATAGATCCTGAAGGCCTTCTATTGCATGAATATAGCTAGATTATCTTGAAGATACAATCCAGTGATTAAGATATTCATTTTGATCCAAACCCACACCCATTATTGAGAAAATAGTTACAAAAAGTTCAAGTTACCAAGCATCTCTGAGAGACAACCTAGGAGAGTTTCCTGGAGTGATAACAGAGTGTACTATAAGTCAAATTGGATACAAAATAAATTATTTAAATAATAAAATTAATGGATAAATTAGTAATTATACAAGTGGTTAGAAGTTGACTAACCGTAAAATAAGGAAAGTGGGTTAAGATGGTTAAAAGGTAACCCCTTGAGGAAGCTACATGGAAGTATAAATAAGAGGCAAGGCTCTCTCATTTTAAAACACACTTGATCATATTGAATATCTACAGGTGACTGAGGTAACCAAAGGATATCTAAGCCGAATTTCAAAGGGAAGGTGAAGTAAAGAAGGCCAAAATTCAAGGGAGGATAAATTATTTTGATGATGCTTTCTAAAGTATGTTTTTTACAGGTCATCTCACCAGTTTCGTAATACCTTTTTTTCTAGATTGATTCATTCCATGAAATTGGGAGGCCATTGAGGAAACATATCCAAGTATCTTTGGTACAAATTTTAGCTTGTGGGTCATTGTATGTTTGGAGTTACACTCCGTGGAAAATAGGGTTTGTGGCTAGTCCTGAAACTAATCTAAAACAGGTGTCTCAGGTAACAACATCATAACTTCTTCATAACAGATCCAAATTCAGTAAGACTAAAAGTATTGGTTAGAATAAAATCTTTAGTATTATGTGTACAATTTTTATATCCATACAACAAATATTCGGTGCGGGGAACGCTCTACAAGTTCTCTCTCTAAAATAATCAAGAATTCAACAAGGTATGCAATATTTGCTATAACTCCTATTCTGAGAGGTTCCAAGTAGTGAAATCTTGAGGAATTGCATAAACGACATTGAAGAACATTGTGTACCATTTTTAGATCTTTATTCATTATAGGTACATTCTTATGATTATTTCAAGTTAGGGTTATTCACTAATCCAAAATTAGTCATGTGAGACTAAAGTAAAGTTTGATGAAAATGTTAGTCTCTTGTTGTTAAAGTTAAGGAAGCTTTGCAGGTATGTGATCTTATACACCAGGTCTATTACAAAGTTACAAATCAGATTTGAATGATGAAATTGATGAGGGATTTTGGTTGAGGTACATATTGGATACATGGTTGAGACAAGTAGTTGATGAGTTGGCACATATATGAGGTGTATAGTTGATGATGTTGGTACATATTGATGAGTCATAGTTGATGAGTAGTTGATACATGATTGGTACATACTTGGTACATGGTTGGAGGAACTTGTTAGTAGTATTGTTGACACATGGTTTATGGATGATGTAGCATACTTGTATTGGTATATTATTAGAAGCACATATTGATCTTGGTGATGATTATGAGTTGTTGTGTTATGCTTGGTTGATGCACAACTTTGAGAGTTGTCTTGGTGACTAATCTTGATGAGTAGATCTGATTTGGTTGATCAGATTGATGAGACATGTTGTTGTGATAGGTTGTTTGGACATGTTGTTGTGACAGGTTATTCATACAGGTTTGGCGCATGGTTGATGCACTTGTTTATGGTACAGGTTGCTTAGAAGCTATTTGGTATAGGTTGGTGCACGGTTCATGAACTTGTTTATGGTACAGGTTGATTACAGGTTGAGGTACAGGTTGAGGTACAGGATGATGCATGGTTCAGGTTATTGGTATAGGTTGTTTGGTGCAGGTTGATTAGTACAGGTTTACAACAGTATATCTATCAGTGATAGTGTGAGAGTGGTTCTATAATTCTACTTATATGTCAGGGTAGTTGAACGGGGCAAGGACAGGTGGTTTTAGCCACCTTCCGGTTGTAGCCATAGAGAATATGGTTTTGTAGCCTCCTTTTGGTTGTAGCCAGAGAATTAGGGAGTTGTAGATTCCCTCGGGTTGTAGCTTGAGAAACTAGGGGATCAGAGCCTCCTTCTAGTTGCAATTGGAAAACAAAGGAAGTTGGTTCTTCCAATGAATGTAATTCTTAAAGACATATAAGAAAAATCATTATGTGGTTTTCTCCCTCTTTGGGTTTCCATGTAAAAACATGGGTGTACTATGTATGTGTATGATTGCTCATTTGTTCATTTTTTATTTACTCTGCAACTATTGGATGATAATTCTACATTGATATAACACTTGCATATTTTGGTTAAAAAGGAATTAATTTTTCTATTACTGGTTCACCCCCCTCTGTCAATAATCCAACACCAACTTCTTCACAACAATGTTCAAAAAGCAGGCCAGCTGAAAAATATTTCTTGCAAAGATAATGAAAGGCAACATGAAAATATTTTAAATAAGATATAATAGAAGGCAATAATGATCTGAACCATTCCCATGTCTCTCCCTCTAATGAGTACATGAACATTTTCATTAATACATCCTCATGATGTAAACACAAATGATGCATGACTTCATGAAATTCAAGGAAATGATCTACAGGGTTATCATCTCTATCTTCTCTAAATCCGGGGAAGTAATCACCCCACTCATCTATAGTAGGAACAACATTTGGAAAAATAGGAACAATAGAAAAATTAAGAGGAGAAAACCTTGAAGCCAAGATGGCTTCCATCTGAAAATATGATTTCTTGGAACTATGGAGTCTCCGGTGGATTCTTTAACCATGGAGTTTCCAGGTGAATGATATGCAGTCTGAATGTGTCTAGATTTTTTGTACCATCAAAAAATCAATCTGATTGTTGTTGTTCTCCCAATGAAAGATTACTTCATTACTTTGTTCCTTGAAAACGATGCCAGAATATGTTGGTCCTAAGGTCTGCACCTGACTGCTAAAGGGTAGAGCTAGGACACCTCAAGTGTTGGAATGATTGGATTTTATGAATTAAGTTTGTTGGTCAGCTGATAGATAGGTTTTCAAGGGTAGGGACCTGGTTGGAATGTTCATCAATATCACTGTAAGGTTCCTATTAGCTAGTGGCATGCAAATTTGCGAGTAGGTAAAGATATGAAGAATAAAACAAGAAAATACAAGAAAGCATGCAATCTGCTTCTTGTTGTATGAAATTTCAGAATTGAAATAATATTCCATATCTAAAACATGTATCTTGACACAAATCATCCAAACAAGGTTGTATTACAACAAACTATTTGCTGCAAACAATAGTTAAAACCAGGTTGAATAGCAATAAGTAGTTCATTGAAACGATATTTGAAAGGAAAGGAAACTACACATTTCATACATTTCCAACTTGCATCTATATAATATTAAGAAGGCACAAATATTCGAGAAGAAAAAACACAATCTGTCACCAAAACTTATATTCACTAGGTAGGAAACTTTGCAGTCTTATGCTTCGGGTCCAGCCAAAATTTTGATGCTTTATCTCCCAAAAACTGAACCCTTTTACATTCAAAAACCTATCTATTTATATTTTCCCCAAGATGGTTCGACCACCTATCGAGGATCTAACTCTAAAGTTGAACTTTACATCACAAATAGATCCACTAGATCCAACTTGACTTTCACTCCTTAATTACAATTGTAAACATTTCTTTGACTTGAGTGAATTTGGGTTGAAGTATCAGTTCATAACTTATCCTCAATTCGACCTTAACAAAAATATGGCTCATATAAAAAATAAAATAATCACTTATTACAATTGGTATCAGTATCATTAACTAAACCAACAAAACTCTATAAGTGAAAATGTAAGTAAAGTTGATAATTGAAGTGGAACAACTACATAACAAAGTATTCAAAACTTGTAGTTGGAAATTGACTGTGCATGGATTCCCATGTACACTAAAACTGGAGTCCAATATGGAATGCAAGTGGATCACCTGGCATAATTCCCAAATTCATTTCCCCTTTGATAGCAGTAAACCTTTAACAATAGAACAGAACTCACCCAAAATTTGGCAAATTTCTGGGAAAAAAGACTCAAAGCTCTCTTTGATTATCCAAAAACCTGATACTTGTGTAAAAAAGGAGAGACATTTTTGTGAATGGGATTTTTCCAAACAAAAACCTCTTTCATTTTTCAAAAATTCACCTCCAGTTGTTCGGAAAGTGCGCCCAAATACAATGACAAAAACAGGGAAAAACAAAGAATTTGGCAAATTTATGGAAAAACGGCCTCAAAGATATCTTTGATCCTCCCAAACAGTGATACCTGTATAAAAAGAGAGAGATGGTTTTGTGAATGGTATTTTTCCCAACAAAAACCTCTTTCATTGTTTGAAAATTCAACTCCATATGTTTGGAAGGCACACCGAAAGCCAATGACTAAAACAAAGTATCCGGGCAGTGCCAATGATACTTTATTTGTAAATTTGCATGTTGTAATTCAAGTGTTTGATTTTTTTGATGCATGGTAGTGGTCACAGGATCATCCTTAGAATTTTTGTGTGACAATGGGCATGTTGGGGTGGCATGTTCATCTCCCTGTCTAATATAAACCTTGTTGCTTTCCTTTTCCCTTTGTTTTGTTATATAGGGCCTTAATTGTCTTCGTGTGGTTTCTTCTCTTGGTGGATTAATTGATCTGTCTTTCTCATATCAGGTTCTCTCTTTTCTAGGTGTGGTCTTCTTTTCATCTTGTTGGGAAGCTTTAGATGAATGCCTAGGTTTAGGATAAACCCTAGCTGCTTGGTTTTCCTCCTCCCTCTGTTCCTTTGATTGTTGATCGATTTCTTGTCCTTTTTGTTGTTGCTCAGTTTCTTATACTTCTCTAATTTATAGAATGGATTTGAACAGTTTGAGCCCTTGTTGCTCTATTCTATTCAATTTCCAATGCTCTCGGGGGAAAACCATTGCATTCTAATTGCTTCTGCTGGAATTGTTGGCCGAATGTATGCATTAATTTGGGTTCCTTTACCACCCACAATAATTATAACACATGATCCCGCAATGATAACAGTTCAAGGCGCAAACCTACATGACCCTTAGTGTTATCACACTAAATTGTCTTGGGTCTTTTAGTTTGTTTTCAATATTTTTCAAGCCTTAGATTTTAATTTTTCTTTTAAGGTCTCATCCCTTTAAAATTTATGTTTGGTAGGACCCCTTAGATGATTAAAGTTTTTGAGTCTTAGCTCTAATTTGATCCTCAATTTGGTTTTTGATCCTTGAACCATTTTAGCTCATGACTCATTTTGGTCCCCTTCATGACTTGTCTCTAGGTCAATCCCTCCCATGAATAGATTGATGTGATACTTCTTTCTGCTCACTCATAACCTCATAAGCATACCTCAATGTCCTCTCTTACCTATCTAATCACGTTTTGAAATGGATGCAATGCCTACTAATCAGGTAGTTCTGTAGCACCTATCACGTTCATCACACTTCCACCTCAAGCCATGATTGCCACGACTAATGTCATGTACCTTGTTTTCAGTGCCAGAAGTCCATTAAAGAAGCCTTCAAAGATCTTCCATTCATGCGACTTGGTAATGATTTCTAATTTTGAAAAGCTCAACAGTGATGTGCACAAATTCACAAGTTTTGATCAGGTGACAACAAGGTAACCAAGTTCGAGACTGAAGTGGGTTCAAGGGATGAATTTTTTGCAATCTCATCCTGATATTTCATTCAAGGATCCAATAGGTGTCTACTTC